>LNAC01000890.1:0-64192 GCA_002007465.1 Ailurus styani
AAAAAAAAGTATATGCTGTCCAGAGCAAGCTACACTTTCAGGGCAATCCCTATCAAAACACCACTGACATTTTTCAAATAGCTGGAATAAACACTCCTAAAATTTGGATGGAACCAGAAAAAAACCCAAATTACCAAGGGAATGTTGAAAAAGAAATCCAAAGATGCGAGCAATACAATGCCTGACTTCAAGCTATATAACAAAACTGTGATCATCAAGACAGCATAGTATTGGCACAAAAACAGATACACAGATCAATGGAAAAGAACAGAGGCCCCAGAAATGGACCCTCAACTCTATGGTCAGCTAATCATTGACAAAGCAGGAAAGAACATCTAATGGGTAAAAGACAGCCTCTTCAATAAATGGTGCTGGGAATAAAGGACAACTACAAGAAGAAGAATGAAAGTGGACCATTCTCTTACACCATACACAAAGATAAACACAAAATGGATGAAGGACCTCAATGTAAGACAGGAATACATCAAAATACTAGAGGAGAACATAGGCAGCAACCTCTTTGACATGGGCCACAGAAAATTCTTTCAAGACACGTCTCTAAAGGCAAGGGAAACAAAAGAAAAAAATGAACTTTTGGGCTTCATCAAGATAAAAAATTTCTGTATAACAAAGGAAACAGTCAACAAAACAAAGAGGCAACCCATGGAATGGGAGAAGATATTCTCAAACAACATTATAAATGAAGGGCTGCTATCCAAGATGGACAAAGAACTTATCAAACTCACCCCCCCAAAAAAAATCTCCAGTCAAGAAATATTTGGACAGAAGACATGAACAGACACTTCTCCAAAGAAGATGTAGAAACATCTAATAGACACATGAATAAATGTTCAACATCACTAGCTATCAAGGAAATAGAAATCAAAAGCACAATGCGATATCACCTTACACTAGTTAGAATGGCAAAAATTGACAAGCCATGAAACCACAAATGTTGACACAGATATGGAATAAGGAGAACACACTTACACTGTTGTTGGGAATGCAAGCTGCTACAGCCAATCTGGAAAACAGTATGGAGGTTCCTCAAGACATTAAAAATAGGGGAGGAGCAAGATGGCAGAGGAGTAGGAGACAGATTATCATCAGGTCCCAGAAATTCACCCAGATATTTATCAAATCATTCCATACACCTACAAATTCAACAGAAGAAGAGCAGCAATTCTAGGAAGAGAAAATCGACCACTTTCCAGAAGGTAAGACATGCGGAGAAGTGAATCTGAAGCAATGGAAAGATAGACCCTGAGGGGAGGGGCCAGCTCCCAGCAAGTGAGAGAGCAACGGAGCACAAAATCGGAAGTTTTAAAACTCTGCCCCACTGAAGGACATTGCCCCAGAGGCTAAGTGGTGAGTGAAGCCCTCATGGGAACAGTGTGGTCTCAGGACCCACAGGTACACAAAAAGACCAGGGGTGTCTGAGCATGACAGAACACCCAGGTATCAGAGAGGAGAAGCCAACTGGAGAGATGGAGAGAGGCTGAGGTATCTTTCAGCTCAGTATTACCGTGGGCCATGATCCAAAGCACAGCCTTATCACTGCTCTTTGAGGAGGAACCCCATGGGTGGAAGATCCAGAGAAACTCTTCTTTCCTCCTCCGGGAGGAGTGACAAAGGAGCGAGGTACAGGAATCTCCTGGATTTGGAGATTCTAAATGGGGCTGCATGCCAGAGATGGAAATGCTCTGTCACAGGCTGGGTGAGCTTGGAGTCTGCCAGAGTCCAGGGAGATGGGAGGGACTGAATGCTTTTCTTTGAGGATGCACTGAGGAGTGAGGTCCCCAGCTCTTGGCTCCTCTGGGTCAGAGATTAGGAGGCCGCCATTTTCATTCCTGTCCTCCAAAGCTGTACAGAAACTATTGAGGGAACAAAACCTCCCAAGAGAGAACCTGAGCTGATTACTTAGCCTGTCCCCTGGCAAGGGCAGTGCAATTCCGCCTCGGGCAAAGACACTTGAGAATCACAGCAACAGGCCTTCCCCCCAGAAGATCAGCAAGAACATCCAGCCAAGACCAAGTTCACAGATTGCTGAGAATTGTGGAAATCCAGAGCTGGAGGAAAGCAACACAGAGAATTCATGGCTTTTCCCCCATGATCCTTTAGTCGTTCAAAGTTAAATTTTTTGAATTTTATTTTTTTCTTACTCTCTTTTTAAAAATTTTTGCACTTCCTATTTTAACGTTTTTTAACTATTATCTTAGCAACACTTTTTAATTTTTTTGAATGTTCATTGTTATAGTCATATTTTATCCCTTCACTGTATTTAACCTTAATTTTCGTATACATATAGGGTCTGTTCAACTCACCAGTCTAATATATATAGATAGAGATATAGAGATAGATATAGAGATGGAGATAGAGTCAGAAACAGAGATAGATAAAGAAATAGAAATAGATAATATAGATATAGATTTAGATATTGATATAGATATAGGGTTTTTTATTTATTTATTTATTTATTTATTTATTTATTTATTTATTTGTTTGTTTGTTTGTTTTGTTTTCCCTCTTTCTTCTCCCCCAAGTTTCAGGTCCCTTTTGATTACGTTAGTGTATATTTTTCTAGGGTCATTGCTACCCTTTAGTATTTTGTTCTCTCATCCAACTATTCTTATCTGTTAAAATAACAAGGTGGAAAAAATCACCACAAACACACACAAAAAGATTAAGAGGCAGTAACGATGGCTAGGGACCTAATCAATGCAGACATTAATAATATGACAGAACTAGAGTTCAGAATGACGATTATCATGATTCTGGATGGGCTAGAAAAAAGCATGTAAACTAATAGAGAATCCCTTTCTAAAGAAATAAAAACCTTTCTGGAGAAATAAAAGAACTAAATTCCAAACAAGTGGAAATCAAAAAAGCTATTAATGAGGTGCAATCAAAAAGGGAGGCTCTTACTGCTAGGATAAATGAGGCAGAATAGAGAATTAGTGATATAGAACATCAAATGACAGAGACTAAAGAAGCTGAGGAAAAGAGAAAAAACCAGGGCGCCTGGGTGGCTCAGTGGGTTAAAGCCTCTGCCTTGAGCTCAGGTCATGATCTCGGGGTCCTGAGATCGAGGCCCGCATCGGGCTCCCTGCTCAGCAGGGAGTCTGCCTCCTCGTCTCTCTCTGCCTGCCTCTCTGCCTACTTGTGATCTGATCTCGCTCTCTCTGTGTCAAATAAATAAATAAAATCTTTAAAAAAAAGAGAGAAACAAACAACTATTGGACCATGAGGGGATAAGTCGAGGGATAAATGATACCATAAGAAAAAACAATATTAGAATAATAGGGATCACAGAAGAAGAAGAAGAGGGGGGCAGAAGGTATATTGCAGCTAATTATAGTACAGAAATTCCCAATTTGGCAAAGGGAACAAGCATCAAAATCCAGGAGGCACAGAGAATCCCCCTAAAAATCAATAAAAATAGGTCCATACCCAGTCATCTAATAGTAAAACTTACAAGTCTTAGTGAGAAAGAGAAAATCCTGAAAGCAGCTCGGGACAAGAGGTCTGTTATGTACATTGGTAGAAATATCAGACAGACAGCAGACCTATCCACAGAGACCTGGCAGGCCAGAAAGAACTGGCATGATATATTCAGAGCACTAAACGAGAAAAATATGCAGTCAAAAATATTATATCCAGCTAGGCTGTCATTGAAAATAGAAGGAGAGATAAAAAGCTACCAGGAGGGCGCCTGGGTGGCTCAGTGGGTTAAAGCCGCTGCCTTCGGCTCAGGTCATGATCCCAGGGTCCTGGGATCGAGGCCCACATCGGGCTCTCTGCTCAGCAGGGAGCCTGCTTCCTCCTCTCTCCTCTCTCTCTGCCTGCCTCTCTGCCTACTTGTAATCTCTCTCTCTGTGTCAAATGAATAAATAAAATCTTTAAAAAAAAAAAAAGCTACCAGGACAAACAAAAACTAAAGGAATTTGCAAACACTAATCCAGCAATACAGGAAATATTGAAAGGGGTCCTCTAAGCAAAGAAAGAGCCTAAAGGAAACATACACCAGAATGTATGAGACACAATATACAGTAAGACACATCTTATAGGCAATACAAGGGCTCTAAATTCATATCTCTGAATAGTTACTGTGAATGTAAATGGACTAAATGTCCCAACTAAAAGACAAAGAGTATCAGAATGGATAAATAAAAACAAGACCCACTGATATGCTCTCTACAAGAAACTCATTTTATACCCAAAGACACCTCCAGATTTAGTGACGGGGTGGAAAACAATTTACCATGCTAATGGACATCAAAAGAAAGCTGGAGTGAGTGGCAATCCTGATATCGGGTAAATTGAATTTAAGTCAAAGACTATAATAAGAGATGAGGAAGGACACTATATCATATTAAAAAGATTTGTCCAAAAAGAAGAACTAAATGTTTTAAATATCTCTTCCCCTAAACAGGGAGCAGCCAATTATATAAACCAGTTAATAACAAAATCAAAGAAACACACTGACAATAATACAATAATGGTAGGGGACTTTAACACCCCATTACTGAACTGGACAGATCATCGAAGCATAAGATAAACAAAGAAATAAAGGCTTTAAATGACACCCTGGACCAGTTGGACTTCACAGATATATTCAGAACATTTCATCCCAAAACAACAGAATACCCATTCTTCCCTAGTGCACATGGAACATTCTCCAGAATAGACCATATTGTGGGTCACAAATCAGGTCTCAACAGGTACCAAAAGATTGGGATCATTCCCTGTGTATTTTCAGACAATAATGCTCTGAAACTAGAACTCAATCACAAGAGGAAAGAGCTCAAATACATGGAGGCTAAAGAACATCCTACTAAAGAATGAATGGTTCAACCAGGAAATTAAAGAAAAATTTAAAAAATTCATGGAAACAAATGAAAATGAAAACACAACTGTTCAAAATCTTTGGGACACAGCCAAAGCAGCCCTGAGAGGAAAGTATATAGCAATACAAGACTTTCTCAAAAACCAAGAAAGGTCTCAAGTACACAACCTAATCCTACACCTAAAGGAGCTGGAGAAAGAACAGCAAAAATGCCAAGCCCAGCAGCAGAAGAGAAATAATACAGATCAGAGCAGAAATCAATGAAATAGAAACCCAAAAAACAATAGAACAGATCAACAAAACTAGGAGCTGGTTCTTTGAACGAATTAATAAGATTGATAAACCCCTGGCCAGACTTATCCAAAAGACAAGAGAAAGGATTCAAATTAATAAAATCACGAATGAAAGAGGAGAGATCCCAACCAACACCAAAGAAATAGAAACAATTACAAGAACATATTATGAGCAACCCTACACCAGCAAATTTGACAATCTGGAAGAAATGGATGCATTCCTTGAGAAATATAAACTACAAAAACTGAACCCGGACAAAATTGAAAACCTGAATAGACCCATAGCCAGTAAGAAGATTGAAGCATTCACCAAAAATCGCCCAACAAACAAGAGCCCAGGGCCTGCTGGCTACCCAGGGAAATTCTATAGAACAGTTAAAGAATTAATACCTATTCTCCTGAAACTGTTCCAAAAAATAGAAATGGAAGGAAAACTTCCAAAATAATTTTATGAGGCCAGCATTACCTTGATTCCAAAACCAGGCAAAGACCCCTTCAAAAAGGAGAATTACAGACCAATATCCTTGATGAACATGGATGTAAAAATCCTCAACAAAATACTAGCCAATTGGATCCAACTGTACATTAAAAGGATTATTCAACACGACCACGTGGGATTTATTCCCCGGCTTCAAGGTTGGTTTAACATCCCAAATCAATCTGTGTGATACCAGACATTAATAACAGAAAGAACAAGAACCATGTGATCCTCTCAATAGATGCTGAAAAAGCATTTGATAAAGTACAGCACCCTTTCTTGATCAAAACTCTTCACAGTGTAGGAATAGCGGGTACATACCTCAATATCATCAAAGCCATCTACAAAAAACCCACAGTGAATATCATTCTCAATGGAGAAAAACTGAGAGCTTTTCCCCTAATGTCAGGAACACAGTAGGGCTGTCCACTATCACCACTGCTATTCAACATAGTACTATTAGTCCTAGCCTCAGAAATCACAAAACAAAAAGAAATAAAAGGGATTCAAATTGGCAAGGAAGAAGTCAAGCTCTCACTCTTTGCAGATGATACGATATTTTATGTGGAAAGCCCAAAGGACTCTACTTCAAAACTGCTAGAACTCATACAGGAATTCAGTAAAGTGGGTGCCTGGGTGGCTCAGTGGGTTAAAGCCTCTGCCTTCGGCTCAGGTCATGATCTCATGGTCCTGGGATCCAGGCCCACATCGGGCTCTCCGCTCAGCGGAAAGCCTGCTTTCCCCTCTCTCTCTTTGCCTGCCTCTCTGCCTACTTTTGATCTCTATCTCTATGTCAAATAAATAAATAAAATCTTTAAAAAAGGGAATTCAGTAAAGTGTCAGTATATAAAATCAACACACAGAAATCAGTTGCATTCCTATATACCAACAACAAAACAGAAGAAAGAGGAATTAAGGAGTCAATCCCATTGACAATTGCACCCAAAACCATAAGATACCTAGGAATTAACCTAACCGAAGCAGCAAAGAATCTGTACTCAGAAAACTATAAAGTGCTCATGAAACAACTTGAGGAAGACACAAATAAGTGGAAAAACATTCCATGCTCATGGATTGAAAGAACAAATAGTGTGAAAATGTCTATGCTACCTGGAGCAACCTACACAGTTAATGCGATCCCCATCAAAATACCAGTAATTTATTTCAAAGAAATGGAACAAATCATCCTAAAATTAATTTGAAACAGAAAAGACCCAGAATAGCCAAAAGAATGTTGAAAAAGAAAACCAAAGCTGGTGGCATCACAATTCCAGACTTCAAGCTCTATTACAAAGCTGTCATCATCAAGGCAGTATGGTACTGGCACAACAACAGACACATAGAGCCATGGAACAGAATAGAGAGCCCAGATATGGACCCTCAACTCTATGGTAAACTAATCTTCAACAAAGCAGGAAAGAATGTCCAATGGAAAAAGGAGTGTCTTCAACAAATGGTGTTGGGAAAACTGGACAGCCACATGCAGAAAAATCAAACTGGATCATTTCCTTAGACCACACACAAAAATAGACTCAAAATGGATGAAAGGCCTCAATGTGATAAAGGAATACAGCAAAATACTTTAGTAGAACACAGGCAGCAACCTCTAAGTCGTCAGCCTTAGCAACTTCTTCCGAGGAACATTACCAAAGGCAACAGAAGCAAGAGCAAAAATGAAGTTTGGGACTGCATCAAGAATCTTTTTCACAGCAAACGAAATACTCAGAAAAATCAAAAGACAACTGACAGAATGGGAGAAGATATTTGGAAATGACATATCAGACAAAGGGCTTGTATCCAAAATCTATAATGAACTTCTCAAACTCATCACCCATAGAACAATTTACCCAGTCAAGAAATGGGTATAAGACATGAACAGACATTTCTCCAAAGAAGACATCCAAATGGTCAACAGACACATATAAAGTGCTCAACATCACTCGGCATCAGGGAAATACAAATCAAAACCACATTGAGATACCACCTCAGACCAGTCAGAATGGCTAAAATCAACAAGTCAGGAAAGGACATATGTGGTGAGGATGTGGAGAAAGGGGAACCCTCCTACACTGTTGGTGGGAATGCAAGCTGGTGCAGCCACTCTGGAAAACAGTATGGAGGTTCCTCAAAAAGTTGGAAATAGACCTACCCTACCACCCAGCAATTGCACTACTGGGTATTTACCCTAAAGATACAAAGGTAGTGATCCTCAGGGGCACGTGCACCAGAATGTTTATAGCAGCATTGTCCACCATAGCCAAACTATGGAAAGAACCTAGATGTCCATCAACAGATGAATGGATAAAGAAGAGGTGGTGTATATATACAATGGAATATTATGCAGCCATCAAAGAAATGAAATCTTGCCATTTGCCATGACATGGATGGTACTAGAGGGTATTATGCTAAGCGAAATAAGTCAATCAGAGAAAGACAATTATCATATGATCTCTCTGATATGTGGAAATTGAGGGTCAGGACGGGTGGTCATGGGGGGTAGGGAGGGAAAAATAATGAAACAAGATGGGATCGGGAAGGAGACAAACCATAAGAGACTCTTAATCTCACAAAACATACAGAGGGTTACTGAGGAGTTGGAGGATAGGGATAGGGTGGATGGGTTATGGACATTGGGGAGGGTTTATGCTTTGGTGAATGTTGTGAAAGGTGTAAGCCTGATGATTCACAGACCTGTACCCCTGGGGCAAATAGTAATTAAATAAAAAGACATTAAAAATAGAGCTACCCTATGACCCAGAATTTGCACCACTAGGTATTTGCCCCCAAGATACAGATGTAGTGAAAAGAAGGGGTACATGTACCCCAATATTCACACCTGCAATATCCACAATATTCAAACTGTAGGAAGGAGCCATGATGTCCTCAATAGATGAATGTATAAAGAAGATGTGGTTCATATATGCAATGTAATATTACTCTGCCATTAGATAGGATGAATACACCCGATTTTCATTAACATGGATGGAACTGGAGGATTTTATTCTAAGTGAAATAGTCAAGCAGAGAAAGACAATTATCTTACAGTTTAACTCATATGTGGAATTGAAGGAATAGAGCAGAGGACCACAGGGGAATGGAGGAAAATCTGAATGGGAAGAAATCAGAGAGGGAGAAAAACCTTGAGAGACTCTAGACTCCAAGAAACAGTCTGAGGATTACAGAATGGAGGAGGATGGGGGAATGGGTAACTGGGTGATAGGTATTTAGGAGGGCACGTGTTGTCATGAACACTGGGTGTTATATGTAACTAATGAATCACTGAACACTACATCAAAAACTAATGATGTAATATACGTTGGCAAACTGAACATAAAAAAAAGATAACTTATGAAACCCACACCCAAAAAACCAAATAAACCAGTCAAGAAATGGGCAGAAGGTATGGATAGACATTTCTCCAAGGAAGACATATAAATAGTTAACAGACACATAAAAAGTTGCTTAACATTATTTATCATGAAGGAAATACAAATCAAACCATAATGAGATATCACCTTACACTGGTCCGGTTTGTTAAAATTAACAACTTAAGAAACAACAAACATCAGCAAGGATGTGAGGAAAGGGGAACACTCTTACACTCTTTGTGGGGATGCAAACTGATGCAGTCAGTCTGCAAAACAGTATAGACATTACTCAAAATGTTAAAAATAGATCTACACTATGACCAAGGAACTGTACTGCTAGGTATTTATCTTAGGACACAAAATAGTGATTCAAAATGGCACATGCACCCCAGTGTTTATAGCAGCAATGTCCATAGTAGCCAAACAATGGGAAGGGCCCAAATGTCCATCGACAGATAAATGGATAAATAAGAGTTTACACACACACACACACACACACACACGCTGGGATATTACTCAGCCATCGAAAAGAATGAAATCTTTCCATGTGGGACAATGTGGATAGAACTAGAGTGTAATATGCCAAGCAAATTAAGTCAGTCAGCAAAAGACAAATACCACATGATTTCACTTATGTTTGGAATTTAGAAAACAAAACAGAGTAACATAGTGAAAGGGTAGGAAAAATAAAATAAGATAAATACAGAGAGAGAGGCAAACCATAATAGATTCTTCACTATAGGGAAGAAACTGAATGTTGCGGGAGGGGAGGTGGGTAGGGGAATGGGATAACTGGGAGAAGTAGGGCACTTGTTATGAGCACTGGGTGTTATTTACAACTAATGAATCATTAACCTCTACCCTGAAACTAATAATACAGTACATGTTAACTAATTTGAATTAAAAAAGAACAAAATAATTTAAAAGAAAGATCATATTCATAATTATGGGAAATTGATATCAGGAATTTTATGTGATAGTAATATTATGCTTATTTTTACAATTTTTTATCTTTTAAAAATATATTTTGAAGTGTTTATGACTATGATGATGGTGTCTGGAATTTGTTCCCAAATATTACTGTGGAGAATCACTGGGAAGAATTACTGGGAAAGTCAGTAGGGATGTGAAAATACAAATTTGGCCATATACTGATATAATTGTTAAAGTTGGGTGAATGGTACATGAGAATACAGTAAACTATTCTACTTTTACATTTTGAAAATTTTTAGGTTAAATAATATATATTTACACATGTATGCACATATACACACACATGCACACACACACACGTGTGTGTGTGTGTGTGTGTGTGTGTGTGTGTGTGTGTGTGGAATCAACCTGCACTCTACATGAAGGAGAAGCAAATAAAATGCCAATAAGAAGAGTGTCACAGGAATGTTGCGACAATGCAGCCTGGAAATTGATCACCTGTTCAGAGCTTCAGGGCACAGCATCTAGAATTCTGGTTTCTTCTATACAAATCCTAACACAGTAAATGTAATGCAGTGTATGTTTACAGGAAAGGAAGTTCCCTTTCTTATACATGGTGTCAAAGACTCAATTCTAAGCTGGAGATTATTGGGGCAAAGGAGTTTCCAAAGAAGAGGGTACAAACTAATAACTGAGAATCTAAATCTGGCCCATAGGCAGGTTTCTTTGAGTCTATGGTGCTATAATAATTTTTAATTTTATGCCAACATTCAAAATCTCAGACATTTCACATGAAAATCTCGACTGTCTTGTTTTCTTTAAAAATTGGGAAGTTTGGTAATGCTTAGTTGGATTTGAATACCAATTCTCTTTCAGATGGGGCAGTGCCCTCCAGTTTGGCATAATCTCTATCAGGTCTGCTTTACTTACTATTTTTTTTAATATGCACCTTTTTATTTTGGGGTATGCTATGGGTTAGTGGATTGTGCCTAGCTCCAAAAGCCTGCTTTAATTTGACTTAGTTTAATTCCCTTTGTGCTTTCTAATACTCTAAAACCTGTGGGACTCTGGTATCAAGGGAGGGAGTCATATGTTAGTTATGGACATTGGGGAGGGTTTGTGCTTTGGTGAATGCTGTGAAAGATGTAAGCCTGATGATTCACAGACCTGTACCCCTTGGGCAAATAATAAAAATAAAATTAAAAAAAAAAGAAAGACCCATGAATGTTCAATGGGGATAATGACTATTCAGAAGACACCAGACTTAGTGTTTTCCTAGGTTGGTTTTATAAGAGCTACATTTGAATAGGAACAAGATATAAGGGTAATTCCATTAATGAAGACTGTGTCCATGAGTATAAATGGATCAATCGTTGTTTCAAGACTTTATTCTCTTCCTATTTCTCAGACTCTGTGTATGTGTATGCATTGGGAATGAGGTGTAGGTGCACAGACCTGTATGGATTCTGCGGTGGGCTTTCAGGTGGGAGCTCTTGGTGTACACTTTGCTGCATCCTGCAAAATCACATTGGTGAATCCGTCTTCTCTTCAACTCAAGAGAATCTTCTCCCTGCATTTGGGTCATTGCTGATGGTCTGAGCAAAGAAAGAGAGATAGTACCAAAGAGTGATTTTACCATAGAAGCTGATTAAATGGACTTAATTTATGCAAATTTAAGAGTAGGCCTTCAAGAGAAGAAATAATCAAAATAGTTCAACCAATTCCCTCAACTAGGCCATTCTTCTCAGTAGATACAGGAGGTGGTAATGTTACCTTGGGTTGTTTCTGTTCCCAGTGTGAGCATTTCACTCTAACAAGAATAATTTTTGTTTTTATATAAATGTATTTTTTCATACTAAATAGTTGTTAAAATGCAATACAACTACTTGATTAGTTCTAACATTGAAAGAAAAGAATGCTGTAAACTTACAGAGAGAAACAGTATGCAACTGTACTTAATGGGAAATTTATAGAATTTCAAGGGCAAAATGGGTGGTCTAGACAATTAGAACATAAATCTGTCATAATATGCACATTCATGCATATGTGTGCTTACAAAATGACATCTTTGCTAGGAAGGCAATTTGCCTATACTTGTCTTTTTTTATTATTATGTTCTGTTAGTCACCATAGAGTACATAATTATTTTATGATGTAGTGTACCAAGAATACTTGTTTGCATATAACACTCAGTGCTCCATGCAATATATGCCCTCCTTAATACTCATCACTGGGCTAACTCATCCCCCTCCCCCATCTCCTCTAAAATCCTCAGTTTGTTTACCAGAGTCCATGGTCTCTCATGGTTCCTCTCCCCCTCTAATTCCCCCCCTTCATTTTTCCCTTCCTTCTCCTAATGGCCTCCAAGTTATTCCTTATGTTCCACAAATAAGTGAAACCATGTGAAAATTGTCCTTCTCTACCTGACTTATATCACTTAGCATAATCTTCTCCAGTTCCATTCATCTTGATGCAAATGATTGGTATTCATCCCTTCTGATGGCTGAGTAATATTCCACTCTATATGTGGACCACATCCTCTTTATCCATTCATCTGTTGAAGGGCATCTTGGCTCCTTCAACCGTTTGACTATTGTGGGCATTGCTGCTATGAACATTGGGGTGTTTGTGCCTCTTGTTTTCACTACATCTGTGTCATGGGGGTAAATACCCAGTAGTGCAATTGCTGGGTCATAAGGTAGTTCTATTTGTAAATTTCTGAGGAATCTCCACACTGTTTTTGAAGGTGGCTGTACCACTTTGCATTCCCACCAAAAGTAAGAGGATTCCTCTTTCTCCACAGCCTCTCCAACATTTGTTATTCCTTGCCCTGTCATTTTTTGCCATTCTAACTTGTGTAAGGTGGTATCTTTCTTTGATTTGAACTTCCCTAACGGCTAATGATATTCAACATTTTCTCATGTTTGTTAGGCATTTCTATGTCTTCTTTGTGGAAGTGTCTGTTCATGACTTCTGCTCATTTTTTGACTAGATTATTTGGTTTTTTTGGGGTGTTGAGTTTGAGGATTTCTTTATAGATCATGGATACCAGTCCTTTATCTGTAGTGTGATTTGCAAATATCTTCTCCCATTCTGTGTGTTGCCTCTTTGTTTTGTTGACTGTTTCCTTTGCTGTGCAGAAGCTCTTTATCTTGATGAAGCCCAAAAGTCCATTTTCGCTTTTGTTTCCCTTGCCTTTAGAGATGTGTCTTGAAAGAAGTTGAAGTGGGCAATGTCAAAGAGGTTACTTCCTATGTTCTCTTCTAGGATTTTGATTGATTCCTGTCTCATATTGAGGTCTTTCATCCACTTGAAGTTTATCATTGTGTATGGTGTGAGAGAATGGTCGAGTTTCATTCTTCTGTATATAGCTGTCCAATTTCCCCAGCACCATTTATTGAAGAGACTCTTTTTTTCCATTAGATATCTTCTCCTGCTTTGTCAAAGACTATTTGACCATAGAGTTGAGGGTCCATATCTAAGCTCACTACTCTGTTTCATTAGTCTGTGTCTGTTTTTGTGCCAATACCAAGCTGGTGATCACAGCTTTGCAATAGAGCTTGAAATCAGGCAACAAGCTGTTCCCAGCTTTGTTTTACGTTTTCAACATTTCCTTAGCGATTTGGGGTCTTTTCTGGTTCCGTACACATTTTAAGATAGTTTGTTCCAGCATGTTGAAAAATGCCGGGGCACCTGGGTAGCTCAGTGGGTTAAGCCTCTGCCTTCAGCTCAGGTCATGATCTCAGGGTCCTGGGCTGGAGCCCCACGTCGGGCTTCCTGCTCAGCAGAGAGCCTTCCTCCTCTCCCTCTGCCTGCCTCTCTGCCTACTTGTGATCTCTCTCTGTATGTCAAATAAATAAATAATTTTTTAAAAAAAGGAAAATGCCATTGGTATTTTGATCGGGATGGTTTTGAAAGTATAGATTGCTTTGGGCAGCATAGACATTTTACCAATGTTAATTCTTCAGATCCATGAACGTGGAATGTTTTTCCATCTTCTTGTGTCTCCTTCAATTTCCTTCATGAGTGTTCTGTATATTTCCTAGAGTATAGATCCTTTACCTCTTTGTTAGGTTCATTCCAAGGTATCTTAAAGTTTTTGGTGCTATTGTAAATGGATTTCTGTGCATTGATTTTGTATCCTGCCATATTACTGAATTGCTGTATGAGTTCTAGTAATTTGAGGGTGGAGTCTTTTGAGTTTCCCACATAAAGTATCATTTCATCTACAAAAAGAGAGAGTTTGACTTCTTTTTTTTTATCAATTTGAAAGTCTTTTATTTCATTTTGTGGTCTGATTGCTGTTGCTAAGATTTCTGGTACTTTGTTGAAAAATAGTGAGGGGGCATCTTTGTCATGTTCTTGATCTTAAGGGAAAGTCTCTCAACTTTTTCCTGTTGAGAATGATAATCTTTGTGGGCTTTTTTTGATAGGTTTTATGAAATTAAGGAACGTTCCCTCTATCCCTACACTCAAGTGTTTTAATCAGGAAAGGGTGCTGTATTATGTCAAATGCTTTTTTTTTGGCATCAACTGAGAGGACCATGTGGTTCTTCTCTCTCCTCTTATTAATGTGTTCTATCACATTGATTTGTTAATATTGACATCCTGGGGATAAATCCCAGCTGGTAGTGGTGGATAATCATTTTAATGTACTGTTGGATAGTATTAGCTAGGATCTTGTTGAGAATTTTGGGATCCATATTCATCAGGGATGTATTGGTCTGAAATTCTCCTTTTTGATGGGGGTCTTTTCCTGGATTTGGGATCACGGTAATGCTGGCCTCATAGAATGAATTTGGAAGTTTTCCCTCTGTTTCTATTTTTTGAAATAGCTTCAGGAGAATAGATATTATTTCTTCTTTGAATGTTTGGTAGATTTCCCTAAGGAACCTATCAGTCCCTGGACTCTGTTTTTTTGGGAAGATTTTGATCACTGCTTCCATCTCGTTACTGGTTATTGGTCTAGTCAGTTTGTCAATTTCTTCTTGATTCAGTCTTGGTAGTTTATAGGTTTCCAGGAAGGCATCCATTTCTTCCAGGTTGATTAATTTATGGGCATGTATTTGTTCATAATAATTTCTGACAGTTGTTTATATTTCTTTGGTGTTAGTCATGATCTCTCCCTTTTCATTCATAATTTTATTAATTTGGGTCATTTCTTTTTCCTTTTGGATGTCTGGTCAGTGATTTATTGATCTTATTAATTCTTTCAAAGAAGCAGCTTCTAGTTTTGTTGATCTGCTCTACTATAGTTCTGGTTTCTAATTCATTGATCTCTGCTCTAATCTTAATTATTTCTCTTCTCATGGGTGGCTCAGGCTTTTTTTTGTTGCTCTCCATTTCTACATTTCTTTAAGATGCAAAGTTAATTTGTGTATTTGAGATTTTTCTTTTTTTTCTTTTTTTTAGTGAGGCTTGGCTGACTTTGTATTTCCCCCTTAAGACAGTCTTTGCTGTAACACCTAGGTTTTGGACTGATGTATTTACATTTTCATTGGTTTAGATGAATTTTTAAGTTCCTCTTTAATTTCCTGGTTGACCCAAACTTTTTTTGAGCAGGATGGTCTTTAGCTTCCAAGTGTTTGAATTTCTTTCCAACTTTTTCTTATGATTGAGTTCCAGTTTCAAAGCACTGTGGTCTGAGAATATGCAGGGAATAATCTCAATCTTTTGGTATTTGTTGAGATCTGATTTGTGAACCAGTATATGGTCTATTCTGGAGAAAGTTCCATGTGTGCACGAGAAGAATGAGTATTCTGTTGTTTTAGGGTGGAATGTTCTGTATATGCCTATGAGGTCCATCTGGTCCAGTGTGTCATTCAAACCTCTTGTTTATTTGTTGATTTTCTGCTTAGATGGTCTGTCCATTACTGAGAGTAGAGTGTTGAGGTCTCTTACTATTAATGTATTATTATCAATATCTCTCTTAACAGTTGGCTTATGCAGTTGGCTGCCGCCATGCTGGGGGCATAGATATTTACAATTGTTAGATTCTCTTGTTGAATAGATCCTTTAAGAATGATAGAGTGTCCTTCTGTATCTCTAACCACAGTCTTTAGCTTAAAAATCTAATTTGTCTGATATGAGAATTGGTACCCCAGCTTTCCTTTGCCATCTGTTAGCATGAAAGATGGTTCTCCATCCCTTCACTTTCAGTATGGATGTACCTTTAGGTTCAAAATAAGTCCCTTGTAAATAGCATATGGTTGGGTCATGTCCTTTTATTCAATTTGCCACCCCGTGCCTTTTCATGGGAGCATTTTGGCCTTTCATATTGAGAGTGATTAATGAAAAAATGATTTTATTGTCATCACATTGCCTGTGATAAGTCCTTGTTTCTATAGATTGTAAATCTATTCTATATCACTCTTGAGGTCTTTCTCTTTTTATAGAACCCCCCTTAATATTTCTTGCAGGACTGGCTTTGTGGTCGCATATTCTCTCAGTTTCTCCCAGTCTTGGAAGCTCCTTGTCTCTCCATCCATTCTGAATGACATCCTTGTTCGATAAAGTACCCTTGGCTGCCTGTTCTTCTCATTTACTTGGCAGCTCTTTCAGGCTTGCCATGTCTCCCTTGACGCTTTTTGTTTCCTTGGGTCTAAGATTTGCAAATTTTACTATGATATGTCGTGGCTTCTTTCTGTTCTCACTGATCTTGGTTGGGGTCCTCTCTTGCCTCTTGGGCACAAATGCTTGTTTCCTTCCCCAGAGTAGGGAAGTTCTCAGCTACAATTTACTCAAATCTATCTTCTAGACGTCCCTCTCTCTCCAACTCCTCAGGGATCCCAATAATTCTGATATTGGAACGTTTCATTAATTCACTAATCTTTCTCAGTTTGATTCCTCAGTTTGATTCCAGTTTTTCCTATGCCACCTTGCTTTCCTTCTTTTCTATCATCTTATTCTCTAGCTCACTAATTCGTTCTTCTGCCTTGTTTACCCTGGCAGTCTGAGTATCCAGTTTAGACTGAATTTCATTCTTAGCATTTTTAAGTTCAGCCTGATCAGATCTCATTTCTGCCCTTAGAAATTCTATACTGTCATTAATATTTTTCTCAAGCCTATATATTGACTTCGTTATTGTCACTCTGAAGTCTATTTCTGACATCTTGGTTATACCCACATCCATTAGTTCTGTAGCAGAGGCCACAGTCTCTGGTTCTTCCTTTGTTGGGGGTTCCTCCTCTTAGTCATTCTGTTGAGGGGTGGTTGAGGGAATGTACAGAGTCCAAATTATTGACCACAATCTAAGCAAGATGTACCTGTTTTATAGGGACTTTAGAGTTGTTTGCCTCTTGTTCTTCCATTCTGTCTTCTGAGGGAGGGACATGCCATACTGATTCTCAGGCATCCCTGTTTGAGCAGAATTTTCCTTCCCCTGTGGGAGGGGTGAGTTCAGTGAAAAAAAAAACAGTTTTGGGGGCGTCTGTTCTCTGGTGGATTTCCCTGATGGCTTTTTTCGTCTCTCCCAAGAGTCAGAGCAGAAGTGACTGTATCCAAACCTGTGTCTCAGAACAGAGGGATTGCAGTCTGATCTTCACTGAGTTCTCCAGGTCACACTTTTTCCATTTCTGACTGTGCTGTTAAATCCACAGCATTCAGGGATGTGCACCCCAGAGGAGCACTCCCAGGCCTCGCTCCCAGGGCTGGGCACATCTCTGCCCTTTGTGCTTCTAATACTGCAAACCACCCTTGATTCACACAAGTGCTCCTACATCTCCAGGTTTCAGTCTTGGGGGCTGGCTTAAAGTTCTTTCCCCACCACTACTGGTCTTTGTGTCTGTGCCCAGTCTTCAGTGCTGGACAGTTTTGTGCCTCTGTGTTATATTATCTTCTTGGTGCCACTGCTTATGGTGGCTCCCAAACCCTTCTATTTATCTTCCAATATCTCCCAGGGGAATCACGGCTCCCTGCTTCATACTTCGGGACTAACCACTGGAGATAGTTTGTTTGCAGAGGTCCAGATATATCTTGTTACATCTCAGGCTGATTTTGTGGGTGTTCAGAATTGTCTGGTAGATATCCAGTTCAATTCAGGGAGCCAGTTGATATAGGGTCCCCTACTCCTCTACAATCTTTTCACTAATACCTGTATTTTGTTATTCTTAAATGCTTACTATTGCGTCTGAGACTTTGTTCCACTTCTACCACAGACACACACATATCTACACAGACAAACCTGAAATAAAGACAGAAGTACTCACTCTTGCTGTAGTCTCTGAATACCCTGTAAAGCCGAAGATCCACTCTCAATTGCACTCTCCTCATTGTCACTTGGGAGATCCAGTGAAGACATGGAGGTGGTGTCAATTTTAACTAAATGCAAAGAAAAAGAGCAGTGTGGGCTATAAATATATATGCCTCTATAATCATTTTCAGGATTCACAGTTTGGCTGTCAATGAGAAGTAGCAGCAAAATAGAGAAATAAAGAAAAAGCAAAGATGAAAGAAGTGTGTTTTTATGGAAGGAAGAGAAAAACATTTAAAATTTTCAGCATAAGTAAAATTCCTTTGAGGGAAAGGTAATAGGAGCATTCTGGTACCACTGGAATGAACTTCTTTAGGATAGTTGAATTAAATAGGATTAGGCCTGAGTATGATTTAACTTTCTATCTCCATCCTCCAAAACAAGGGTGTCCTGAAATGTCAGGCTCAATGTGTTTGTTGAGTTGAACTTTCTGAGTAATTCACTGGCTGTCCAAAGATCAATGGCTAGGTTCACCTCAGAGTTGAGAACATCTCTTTTGGCTTTTGTGCCCCCAAATGGGAATGGGTCAATGAAATGAAACACATACCTACTACCTAGTAGGCGCTTGATACATGTTGGCATCCTTCCCTTCCACCTATTTAAGGAGAAGCCCTCAAATATTTATTATCAATCACTGATGTTTCAGATCCCTACCAAAGCTCAACCAAATGGTCACTAGTCTCCTAGATCTAGTTAAATGTTCAAATTTTCTAAATAGAAGAAACTTAAGGATGGCAATGAAGTTGTGGAGGAGTGGAACCTTTGGCTATTGCAGTTACCTCCATATGCTGTGTATCATTGACTAAAAAGTTTTAGGCATACCTCTCTATGTTTGTGTGTCTCTGAATGTGTGTGTGCATGTATGTTACAAATGTACTAGTATACAAAAATTTTGTGTACATTATGAAAAATAAAATTAACATGTAAAGGGAGAGAAAATAGAAATAGGAACGTTGATACTTTCTTTTTGTGCTCCAATTGTTTTTTGTGCATTCCTCACTCATCTGCTTCCCAAACAAGGTGTAAGCATCCCTTTTGGAGACTACTGGGCTAACGGTTTCAGTTTAAAATTACACTGAAATGTTTAAAACTTATTATGTTTATTCAGACTGGCTCTGGCTGACTGATGGATATTATGGGGGCAATTCTAGCCCTATAAAATCATTGCTTAGTGCTATCACTACCTTGATATCTGCAAATTCCCAGGGAATTTTATTTTCTCATTTCCTTTTTTGTTTGTCTCTCTCTTCCCATATAAGAACTGATAATTAAATTTTAATTAACCCCCTAAGGGGAATCTCAAAAACAAGACAGTCATAAACACTTATCATTACCACAATTTACCACTAAGAGATTATCATTTTTATTCAGAAAAAAACACTACAGAGTCATAGCAATTTGATGCTATATATGTTGTTTTTCAGTCTCCTACATTTGGTGGTGGAATGATTACAAGACATTAAATTTCAATGAGAAAAATGTTAGAGAGTATTTTTTAATACTGAGCTAAAATCTGACCTTTTGTCATTTCCACCCACATATCTCCCTTTTGGTCTTTTTAATTCACGATAAATATTTATCAGATCCTTTTTTGACATGTATTTGAAATCTCTCACCATCCTAACTCTTCTGATTATACTCCAACTACCCAATATCCTTTCTAAGGCACAAACACAAACTGATTGTAATTCTACAGCTGTGGTGAAGCTAAATTTTTTGAACCACTTCAGAGGCCATATAATTGTCTTTGATCATTTCCAATGACAAACTAAAGTATAAATATCTCCATGATGGGACTGGGTGGCCAGGAGATAGTGGTGAAAAAGGGACTTAAATTATTTTTTCTGAATTTATTTTTTCTGAATTTATTTTTAAGATTAAATTAAAAGGAAAATTATACCATATGAACACTCTCCTGTACATATTTTCAAGTTTGTTTATCAAATTATTTGTTGCATGACAACTACTGTCTAAAATTGTGTTAAGTTCTCTGGAGATGCACAAATGGAAATAAGAGAGGTTTGTCCTTGAGGAATTTACAATTCAGTTGGGAAGAATTTCCATATACTTGTAACACAGACAAATAAAAAAATACATTTAAAAAGTAAAATGGAGTGTGATAGATCCCAAATGGAGGGCAGCATGGGGAAGATGGCAATATGTCAAAGATGACTATTTTACCTGTAGGGAAGAGAAAAGATATGGTATTGATAGAGGAAGGTGCTAAGCATGGCTACATATGTATGGATAGAAATGTTCTCAACTTTTCCCCAAGAGCATTCCTAATGGCATAGACAAATAAACATATTTTTTAGAACGTCCCAGGGTGTGTGCTTTAATAAGCTTAAAACTATTTTTGACATTTGGGTTTTATCTTAAAAGCTGTACATTTAATATCTTAAATACTGTGCATTTTTCTCTAATAAAAGTCGTATTTTAAAATATAAAATGTTTTATATTACTTATTGTCAAATAACACATAGGTTCCAGGAAGATACATAATATTTTGATCAAAAATATGTATGCCCCTAGGGCGTCTGGATGGCTCAGTCATTAAGTGTCTGCCTTCGGCTAGGTCGTGATCCCAGGGTCCTGGGATCGAGCCCCACATCAAGCTCTCTGATCCATGGGAAGCCTGTTTCTCCCTCTCCCACTCCCCCTGCTTGTGTTTCCTCTTTCGCTGTCTCTCTCTCTGTCAAATAAATAAATAAATAAATAAATAAATAAATAAATAAATAAATAAAATCTTAAAAAAGAATATATGTATGCCCCAATTTGAGAGGCCTGGACTAAACAAAAGAGCATCACTGTACATTCTTAAGCACTGAAGTGACATAATAAAGATAGTATTTATAAATAATTATTATTGAAACTGTGCAAGAATAATTAAAAGAGGTGAAAAGAGATAGGAGATAGGGCAATTCCAAAAGAGAATAGGTGGAGAAAGTTAAGGCCCACAAAAAGGCACACTGATGCTTACCTGATCCAGAATTTTTACCATCTCCTCCAATGAGTGGGACTGTAATGGCTGCAGGGTCCCCATCTGCAGGCAAAGTAGTATACACCATGGGCAGTGACTGTACCACAACTGGGATGGTCTTCAGGCCACCCAACTTATTGGGTAGCCTGACTGAGGGGATAGTGTGAATCACATGTAAGATCTGCTGGCCACCAGTGCCCTGAGAGGAAGCCAGGATAGAGCCTGGAGTCAGAACAGTAGGGATATTTGCTGATGTGCCTGTGTCAGATGTTGAAGTGGACACTAAAAGTGTCTGGAGAGCAGGCTGTGGCTTGTGAGGGTGTACTGGAGATTGTAGCAGGCTGGCAGGCTGGAGAGGAGCCTTGGGCTTGTGAAAAGAGAGGTCGACAGGTTCCATCTGGGGCAGGTCGAAATCATTAGCCAGAAGTTCTTCTGGGGGCTCAATCTTGATGTCACTAATTAGTGCTGGGTTCTCCATAGGATTAGTATCCAGGAATGGTGGAGATGTCATCTTCCCTCTGTTTGCTGACTTAGGAGGATCTCTGATATAAATAGAGCCAGTGACCTTAAATAAATAAATGAATGAAAGGTGCAAAATAGTCAATACCCTGAGGAAGAGACATGTGAACCATGAAAGCAAGAAAACTGTATTTTCTTCTCATGGACAGAATATACAGGGAGTTGAGAGAATTGAGGCAAGAGTATGAGGAAACAAGAAAGGAAACTTTACTGTACACTAGTACCAGGCACTATAGCAGACAATTGATATAAATTACTTCATTTAATCTTTATAATAACCCTGTAAGATTACTTAAAGTCAACATATTCTGCATATCAACTGTAAGTACTGTGCTAAGCCCAGTGAGGGCAAATGTAGGGGTTTACCCATAAAGTCCATATTAACATACTAACTATAATGATAGAATAATATGAATAGCTTAATAGTCATACCATAATAAGTAATGCAGCAGAGCTATAAAGCAATGCCTATAAAGTCATTTTAGAAAAAGAGAAGGGAATAATTAATTCTGTCTAAACAAGATGAGAGAAGGCTTCAAGGAAATAGAGCTATTATATATGGATCTTAGAGAATTGATAAGAATTCTTTAGGCAGAGAAGGAGTAAGAGATATTTCTGTCTGTAGAGACACAACAACAGCCAATATGCTTAGGAAATAATGATGCCAGTTGTAGTATATGCAAAACCAAAATATCCAACTTTTAAATTAAAAAGTATGAATTAAATGATCATTTTATAGGTAACTTACATTTTTAAAAACCCATAGAACCTCAGCCTAGTTAAAAACTTCCTAAAAATTCCATTAATGTAAAGGTTAATGATATTGAGAACTGTGTATGCTATTGCCAAACAACACCCTGGACTTTGAAGATGGTCTTGGAAATAACGGTGCTAATTTAGCCAGTTAAAAAAATACAAGACTTCATTCTCTATCACAGTTAGATTTGGATCACAGGATTTTAAATTATGAGAGATGCTCAATAATGCATTCCTTATACAAAATAAAACTATCCTTTATTTCTGTGTATTAGGAATATGATGGAATGTTGAGTTTGATGAAAGGCTGGGCTATAAAATATAATTATTTCAAAGAAGGGAGTGACATGTGCAGAGTTATTTTGGTGGGAATTAACTAGCTCCTCAATGAAGGATAAATTGAAGGAGAAATAAGTGCATTCAAAGAGACCATAAAGAAAGCAAGAGGGAAAATATTGGTGACACATTTCTGAGACAACTGGAAAAATTTGAATATTGACAGGATATTATATTATATTAAAGAATTATTGTTAATGTTTATAGGTTTGATATACGCTATTGGAAGATGGCAAGAGTAGGAGGACCCTGGGTCTCCTTGTCCCACAGATACAACTAGATAACTACCAAATCATCCTAAATACTAAAGAAATTGACTTGAAGTCTAGCAGAAAAAATTCCACAACTAAAAGTAGAGAAGAGGCCACATCAAAGAAGGTAGGAAGAGTGGAGATGTGGTTTGGGAGAGAAATAGACTGTGGCTGCTCCAGTGAGGAGGGAGCCACAGTCATGGGGGATAGTGAAAGAGACTAACACACAAGGAGTGCACAGATAGAAATTGGCTTGAAAAGTGAGAGAGGGGCTGAATATTGTGTCTTCTGACAACTGGTAGAACTTAAAAAGTGGAGTTTTAAAGGTCAGTCGTCTGGATAGCATTATACTGCTCTTGGAGAGAAGGCAGAGAAACAACTTGTGGAAATAGAGCATGGAAACAGTGATCTGAAGAGCACCTGAGGCACAGAGTAGGGAGGTTATTTTCTCATTTTGGAGTGCATTCCACAGAGGCAGCATTAATGGAGATACCCTCTGGGAACAAAGGAACTGGCTGGAGCCATTTCCTACACCTTCTCCTCAACATAAGTACAGGGCCGCCTGAAAGAACGAGCCCAGCACCAATGCTCACTGCCTAACTTGTTACTCCAAGGCCGCATACTCCAGAAAATGTCCTCTCCCACTCTTGCATTGTAAGGCCCACTTCCCTAGAAGGAAGTTGCAAACCCTTGATTATACCGTGTCCCCTAAACTGGGAGATTTGGAAAGTCTTGGTTCCAGTCGTGGTGATGACAGCTCTCATTTCACAAGGAGACCAAAGTATACCTAGTTAAAATATGCCACATTCATCCTAGGGGCCAAATACTTCCCACAACAGGGAAAGACAGCCTCTGGAACTATTGGCCTGAAGGATAAAACAGCTAGGACAAAACAGCAGTGCACATGCAGAGCACATTGGAGACACTCCGAGATGTACCAGGCCCTAGGAAACAAAAACACACAGCAGGGCACTACAAGTGACTGTCTGAAGGTAGGCAACACAAAGCAGTAAAAATGAGTATTACTGTAAAAAAAAGTCAGGGAACTCACAAAAGAAAGGATGTAAAATGGAACAAAATTTACCTCAAACATGGAGAGAAGAAGAGTAAAAAATGGATTCAAACTTAAACAACCATCAACTTCATATAGACTTCTATATGCAGAAATGGTTATATACAAACTTAATGGTACCCATACAACAAAAAACACTACTAAGTATGCAAAGGAGAGAAAAAGAAATCCAAATACACCACTACAGAAATCCAGAAAAGCATGAAAGAGAAAAAAAAAAGGATCAGAGAAAATCTTCAGAAATGACCACAAAACAAATAATAAAATGACAATAAACCACATATCTATCATTGATAGCATTGAATGTAAATGGACTAAATGCTCCATTAAAAAATATAAGGTCATATAATGGATAAAAGAAAAAGACCTATCTATACACTGCCTACAAGGGGACTAATTTTAGACCTAACGACACCTGCAGATTGAAAGTGAGGGGACTTAGAAATATCTATCACATAGATGGATGTCAAAAGAAAGCTGTAGTAGCAATATTTATGTTGGACAAGCTAGATGGTAAAACAAGCACTGTAACAAGAGACAAAAAAAGACACTACACATTAATAAAGAGGAGAATCAAACAAGAACATAAAACAATTGTAAATACTTATGCACCCAGTATAGGAGCACCCATATAAAAAAAAATAATAATAACAAACATAAAGGAGATAATTGATAATAATACAATAATGGTAGGGGACTTTAACACCCTACTTACAACAATGGACAGATCATCTAAACAGAAAATCAACAAGAAAGCAATGGCTTTGAATAACAAACTGGAACAGAAGGACTTAACAGATATATTCAGAACATATATTCTAAAATAGAATAAGCATCCTTTTCAAATGCACAAAGAACATTATCCAGAATAGAACATATAATAGACCACAAAATAAACTTTAACAAATCCAAGAAGTTCAAAGACATACTATACAACTTTTTTTTTACCACAATGTCGTGAAACTAGAAGACAAGAAGACAATTACAAGAAAAAATCTGGAAAGAGCACAGATATATGGAGGTTAAGTAACATGCCGCTAAACAATTAAAGGGTCAACCAGGAAATCAAAGAAAAAATTAAAAAGTATAAGAAAATGAAAAACAGTGGTCCAAAGCTCTTGGGATGCATCAAATCCCTTCTAAAAGTGAACTTTATAGCAATACAGGTCTACCTCAAAAACCAAGAAAATTCTCAAGCCAACACCTGACCTTACACCTTAAAAAGCTAGAAAAAGGAAAGCAAACAAACCTGAAAACAAGAGAAAGAAGGAAATAATAAAGATTAGAGCAGAAAACAAATAGAACAGATCAATAAAACCTGGAGGTGGTTATTTGAAAAAAAAATCAATAGATGAATCTCTAGCCAGACATATCAAGAAAAAAGAGAAAACTCAAATGAATAAAATCACAAATGATAGAGGAGAAACAACAAGCAACACCACAGAAATACAAACCACCATGAAAGAATATTGTGAAAAACTATGGAAATTGGACAACCTGGAAGAGATGGATACATTCCTGGACATAAAAACTACCAAGACTAAAAGAGAAAGAAGTAGAAAATTTAAACTGACAAATAACTAGCAAAGAAATTGAATTAGTATTCAAAAAACTCCCAACAAACAAAAGCCCAAAAACAGAGGGCTCAAACATTTAAAGAGTTAATAAGAAAGGTACCAGGGGAAGAGTTCAGATGGCAGCATAGTAGTGGGACACTATGCTTGCCTGGCCCTTTGAATACAGCTAGATAAATATCCAATCATTTTGAACTCCCAGGAAACTGATCTCAGGACTGAGAGAACAAACTGCACAACTAGGGGAAGAAAAGAAGCTACGTCATGAAGGGTAGGAGATGCAGAGACGTGATTTGATGGGGGGAAAAATCACCAGTTCTATGGAGGGGATGGAACCCTGATATCAGAGAAAGGAGAGAGAGAGAGAGAGAGAGAGAGAGAGAGAGAGAGAGAGAACAGAACCCAGGTCACTGCACAAGAAAAACACCTCCCCAAAACCATTGATGAGGAAAAGAAGTGGGGCTGACCACTGCAAGATTTACAAGCAGTGGAACTCAAACTAAAGTTTAGATCTGCACCATCACTCAGTGGAGCCTGGTGGGTGTAGAGGTGTTCCTGTGGAGAAGGAGGCAGAGGCCTGGGACCAGACAGCATTGTCTGAGGATTCCCTGGGTTGCACTGGGAGAGACAGTTCCCCTTCCTGGAGTGCATTTGGTAGAGATGGTTCTGCTTCTCCAGGGACAAAAGAGCCTGTACTTGTCACTGAGTGGCCCCATTAATTAACATAGGAGCAAAGACACCTGATGAAGGTAGCTAACCTGGACACCAGCTTTCTGCTGCTCTTTACCATAAACTCCAAGCCCTTGTGGTTCCTGCGATTTCCCTTCTTTGACAAATCAGCACCAGCCAAAATGTGGTGAGACCATCCCTCAGAGGATTAGGCACACCTCACTGGTGTGCCTGAAATAAAACACAGGAGCACTTCATGGCCAGGTGGGTGGACAGATCGGACACAGAGAGGGTGAAGGCAGGGAGCTGAGAGATCCCTGGGACAAACAAGTGAGGATTGTTTGCTCTTCAGTGAGGGCTTCCTGAATATATAGGCATGAATTCCCAACTCCAGATGAGAGATCTGGCTGATGTGATTCTCCCCCTTCCCATCAGCACTGATGGACTTCAGTGAGCATTACAGCACCTACAATGGAGGCTTAAGCCACTAAGACCAAGCCCTGCCCCCCAAGCTCTCTGCAGGTGCTGCTGAAAAAAGGCAAGTATGCCTGAGACCCAGAGCAACAGCAGGCTCCTCCCGCACAAAAACAAACACCCCACATGTGCCAAGTCTACTGACCATAGAGTGCTACAAAGTTTTACCGCTAAGCGAAATGGGATCTAGATTCCTTTTTTTTAAATTAACATATCATGTCTTATTTGTTTCAGGGATACAGGTCTGTTATTCATGTCTTACACAATTCACAGCACTCAACATAGCACATAACCTCCCCAATGTCCATCCCTCAGCCACCCCATCCCTCCCACCTCCCTCCCCTCCAGCAACCCTCAGTTTGTTTTCTGAGATTAAGAGTCTGTAATGGTTTGTCTCCCTCTCTGGTTTCATCTTGTTTCATTTTCCCCTACCTTTCCCTATGATCCTCTGCTTTGTTTCTCAAATTCCTCATATTGGTGAGATCATATGACAATTGTTTTTCTCTGATTGACTTATTTCACTTAGCATAATAGCATCTAGTTTCATCCACATTGTTGCAAATGGCAAGATTTCATTTTTTTTCTTTGATGGCTGCATAATATCCCATTGTATATATATGCCATTTCTTCATTCATTCATCTGTTGATGGACACCTGGGCTCTTTCCATGGTTTAGCTATTTTGGAAATTTCTGCTACAAACGTTAGGGTGCACATACCCCTTTGGATCACTACATTTGTATCTTTGTGGTAAATACTCAGTAGTGCAACTGCTGGTAGTAGGGTAGCACTATTTTCAACTTTTTGTGGAACCTTCATACTGTTTTCCAGAGTGGCCTCCCAAGCTTGCATTCCCACCAAGAGTGTAGGAGGGTTCCTCTTTCTCCACATCCTCGCCAAGACCAGTCATTTCCTGACTTGTTAATTTTAGCCATTCTGACTGGTGTGAGGTGGTATCTCACTGTGGTTTCATTTATTTATTTATTTATTTGACACACAGAGAGAGAGAGAGACCACAATTAGGCAGAGAGACAAGCAGAGAGAGAGGGGGAAGCAGGCTCCCTGCTGAGCAGAGAGCCCGATGTGGGGCTCGATCCAAGGACCCTGAGACATGACCTGAACCAAAGGCAGAGGCTTAACCCACTGAGCCACCCAGGCACCCTGTCACCGTGGTTTTGATTTGTATTTCTCTGATGCCGAGTGATGTTGAGCACTTTCTCATGAGTCTGTTGGCCATTTGGATGCCTTTGCCGAAATGCCTGTTCATGACTTCTGCCCACTTCTCAAATGAATTATTTGTTCTTTGGGTGTTGAGTTTGGTAAATTCTTTGTAGATTTTGGATAGTAGTCCTTGATCTCCTACGTCATTTGCAAATATCTTCTCCCATTCTATCAAATACTGTCTGGTTTTGTTGGCTGTTTCCTTTGCTGTGCAAAAGCTTTATACCTTGATGAAGTCCCAATAGTTCATTTTTGCCCTTGCTTCCCTTGCCTTTTTTAATTTTTTCAGTGATCCAAGATTCATTGTTTATACACCAAATCCAGTTCTCCATGCAATACATGCCCTCCTTAATACCCACCACCAGGCTTCCCTTGCCTTTGGTATGTTTCTAGGAAGAAGTTGTGGCAGCCGAGGTCAAAGAAGTTACTGCATGTGTTCTTCTCAAGGATTTTGCTGGATTCCTTTCTCACATTGAGGTCTTTCATCCATTTTGAGTCTATCTTTATGTGTGGCATAAGGAAATGGTCCAGTTTCATTCTTCTGCATGTGGCTGTCTAATTTTCCCAATACCATTTGTTGAAGAGACTGTCTCTTTCCCACTGGACATTCTTTCCTGCTTTGTTGAAGATTAGTTGACCATAGAGTTGAGGGTCCAGTTCTGGGCTCTGGATTTTGTTCCATTGATCTATGTCTGATTATGTGTCAGTACCATACTCTCTTGATGATTACAGCTTTGTAATAGCGCTTGAAGTCTGGAATTGTGATGCCTCCAGCTTTGGCTTTCTATTTCAACATTCCTCTGGATATTCAGGGTCTTTTCTGGTTCCATATCAATTTTAGGATTATTTGTTCCATTTCTGTGAAAAAAAAGTTGATAGTATTTTGATAGGGATTGCATTAAATGTGTACATTGCTCTAGGTCGCATAGACATTTTCACAGTATTTGTTCATCAAAACCATGAGCGTGGAATGTTTTTCCATTTCTTTGTGTCTTCTTCAATTTCTTTCATGAGTACTTTATAGTTTTCTGAGTACAGATTCTTTGCTTACTTGGTTAGGTTTATTCCTACATATCTTATGGATTTGGGTGCAATTGTCAATGGGATTGACTCCTTAATTTCTCTTTCTTCTGTTTTGTCAGTGTAAAGAAATGCAATTGATTTCCATGCATTGATTTTATATCCTGACACTTTACTGAATTCCTGTATGAGTTCTAGCAGTTTTGGAGTGGAGTCTTTTAGGTTTTCCACATAAAGCATCATATCATCTGCAAAGAGTGAGAGTTTGACTTCTTTGCTAATTCGGATGACTTTTATTTCTTTTTGTTGTCTGATTGCTGAGGCTAGGTGTTATACTACTATGTTGAATAGCAGTGGTGATAGTGGCCATCCCTGACATGTTATTGACCTCAGGGGGAAAGCTCTCAGTTTTTCCCCTTTGAGAATGATATTCACTGCGTTTTTTTCATAAATGGATTTTTTGATTTTGAGGTATATACCCTCTATTCCTAGACCGTGAAGAGTTTTGATCAGGAAATGATGCAGTACTTTGTCAAATGCTTTTTCTGAATCTCTTGGGAGTATCATATGGTTCTTGTTCTTTCCTTTATTAATGTATTGTATCATAATGATTGATTTGTGGATATTGAACCAAACTTGTAGCCTCAGAATAAATCCCATTGGTCGTGGTGGATAAGCCTTTTAATGTACTGTTGGATCCTATTGGCTAGTATTTTGGTAAGAATTTTTGCATCCATGTTCATCAGGGATTTTGGTCTGTAATTCTCCTTTTCGATGGGGTCTCTGTCTGGTTTGGGGATCAAGGTAATGCTGGCCTCATAAAATGAGTTTGGAAGTTTTCCTTCCATTTCTATTTTTTGGAACAGTTTCAGGAGAAGAGGTATTAATTCTTCTTTAAATGTTTGGTAGAATTCCCCTAGAGAAGCCATCTGGCCCTGGGTTCTTGTTTGTTGGGAGATTTTTGACTACTGCTTCAGTTTCCTTACTGGTTATAGGTCTGTTCAGGTTTTCTATTTCTTCCTGTCTCAGTTTTGGTAGTTTATATTTCTCTAGGAACGCATCCATTTCTTCCAGATTGTCTAATTTTCTGGCGTATAGCTATTCATAAAATGTTCTTATAATTTTTTGTATTTATTTGGTGGTGGTTGTGTTCTCTTTCATTCATGGTTTTATTTATTTGAGTTCTCTCTCTGTCTCTGATAAGTCTGGCCAGAGGTTTAGCAATCTTATTAACTCTTTCAAGAACTAGCGTCTTAATTTTTTTTTTGTTTCTATTTCATTGTTGTCTGTCCTGATCTTTATTATTTCTCTTCTCCTGCTTGGTCTAGGTTTTATTTGCTGTTCCTTCTCCAGCTCCTTTAGGTGTAGGGTAAGGTTGTGTATTTGAGACATTTCTTGTTTCTTTTTTTTTTTAAGATTTTATTTATTTGACAGAGAGAGAGAGAGAGATCACAAGTAGGGAAAGAGGCAGGCAGAGAGAGAGGCGGAAGCAGGCTCCCTGCTGAGCAGAGAGCCCAATGCGGGGCTTGATCTCAGGACCCTGAGATCATGACCTGAGCCAAAGGCAGAAGCTTTAACCCACTGAGCCACCCAGGTGCCCCAACTTTTCTTGTTTCTTGAAAAAGGCCTATATTGCTATATACTCTCCTCTTAGGACCGCCTTTGTTGCATCCCAAAAATTTTGAACAGTTGTGTTTTCATTTTCATTTGTTTGCAAGAGTTTATAAAATTCTTCTTTAATTTCCTGGTTGATTATTCATTTTTTAGTAGAATGCTCTTTAGCTTCCATGTATTTGCATACTTTCTAACTCTCTTCTTGCGGTTGAGTTCTAGTTTCAAAGCATCATGGTCTGAAAATATGCAAGGAATGACCCTAACCTTTTGGTACCTGAGACCTGATTTTTGACCCAGGCTGTGATTTATTCTGGAGAATGTTCCAATGTGTACTTTGTTGTCTTAGGATGGAATATTCTGAATATATCTGTGATGTCCATTTGGTCCAGTCATTTAAAGTCTTTATTCTCTTGTTGAACTTTGGCTTAGATGATCTATCCATTTCAGTGACTGGGTGTTAACGTCCCCTACTATTATTGTATTATTGTTGATATGTTTTTTTGATTTTGTTATTATTTGGCTTATATAAAATGCTTTTCCCATGTTCAGGGCATAGATATTTAAAATTTTTAGATCTTCTTGTTGGACAGGCCCTATAAGTATGATATAGTGTCCTTCCTCATCTCTTATCATAGTTTTTGGCTTAAAATCTAATTTGTATGATATAAGGATTGCTACCCCAGCATTCTTTTGATGTCCATTAGCATGGTAAATTGTTTTCCATCCCTCACATTAAATCTGGAGGTGTCTTTGGGTCTAAAATGAGACTCTTGCAGACAGCACACCAATGGGTCTTTTTTTATGAATTCTTATACCCTATGTCTTTTGATTGAGGCATTTTACCCATTTACATTCAGGCTACCTATTGAAAGATATGAATTTCATGGCATTGTATTGTTTGTAAGGTGACTGTCATGGTATGTTGTCTCTGTTCCTTTCTGGTCTGTGACTTTTAGGCTCTCTTTTTGCTTAGAGGACCCCTTTCAGTATTTCCTGTAGGGCTGGTTTGGTGTTTGCAAATTCTTTTACTTCATGTTTTTCCTGGAAAATTTTTATCTCTCCTTTTATTTTCAATGACAGCCTAGCTGGATATAGTATTATTGTATGCTAATTTTTCTCATTTAGAGCTCTGAATATATTATGCCAGTCTTTTCTTATCTGCCAAGTCTTTGTAGATAGGTCTGCTGCCAATCTAATGTTTCTACCAGTGTAGGTTATAGTCCTTTTGTCCCAAACTGCTTTCAGGATTTTCTCTTTGTCTGTGAGACTTTTAAGCTTTACTATTAGATGACAGGGTGTTGACCTTTTTTTTATTGATTTTGAGGGGAGTTCTTTGAGCCTCCTGGATCTTGATGCCTGTTTCCTTCCCCAAATTAGTTATGTTCTCTACTATAATTTGCTCCAATATACCTTCTGCTCCTCTCTCTCTTCTTCTTCTTTGGGACCCCAATTATTCTATTCTTTCATCTTATGGTGTCACTTATCTGTTGCATTCTCCCCCTCATGTTCCAGTAGTTGTTTTTCTCTCTTTTTCTCAGCTTCTTTATTCTCCATCATTTGGTCATCTATATCATGAATTCTCTCTTCTGCCTCATATTTCCTAGCAGTAAGAGCCTCCATTTTTTATTGCACGTCATTAATAGCCTTTTTTATTTCAACTTGGTTTGATTTTAGTTCTTTTTTTCTCCAGAAAGGGATTCTTTAGCGTTTTCTATGCTTTTTTGAATCCCAGGTAGTGTCTTTATAATCATCATTCTGAACTCTAATTCTGACATCCTACTAATGTCCATATTGATTAGGTTCCTGGCAGTTGGTACTGTCTCTTGTTATTTTTTTTTTGAGGTGAGTTTTTCCATTTTGTAATTTGCCCAAAGAAGAAGAGATGAATGAGTGAACAAAATGCTAACAGGGTAACAAAGACCCCAGAAAAATTATACACTAAATGAATAACCTGGGAGAAAAGAAAGAAAGAAAAAAAAATAATACAATCTGGCCAGTGATTAGAACAGAGCTACATACTAGATTTTGGGTGTATTTTGGTCTGTTAGAAGAAAAGAGCTCCCAAAATCTTAAAGAAAGAACAATTTATATATATACAAAAATAAGGGTAAATACAATGAAGGGATAGAATATGACTGTAAAGAGGAAAATTTAAAAAGATTATAAAAATGGAATTGATAAGATATGAAGTTGGCTGAAAAAAGGAAGAAAAAAAAATTTTTAAATGGAGAGAATGTGATCAGGTGGAAGACTAAAAGAAAGCCATACACTAGATTTAGGGTTACTTTTTGGTCTGCTAGAAGAAACTGTATTCCAAATTTTAAAGAAAGAAAAACACAAATATAAAATAAGGTTAAATACAATGAAGGGGTAGAATCTGACTGTAAAAATGAAAATTAAAGAAAATTTAAAAAACAGTATTGGTAAGATAAAATTGTTAAAATAGGAAAGAGGGAAAATTCAAAAAAAATAGGAAAAGAAAAAATAAAGAAAATTAAAAAAATTTAACTTTGAAAGACTAAGAAATCATGTAAAAAAAGCCATGAATTCTGTGTGCTGTATTCCCCTAGTGCTGGAGTTTTGCAATTCTCATTGATCAGTAAACTCGTTCTTGGCTGGATGTTCTTGCTGATCTTCTGGAAGTGGGGCATGTTGCAGTGATTCTCAAATGTCTTTGCCTGAGTCAGAATTGTACCACCCTTGCCAGGGGCCAGGCTAAATAATCTGCTCAGCTTTGCTTTCAGTATCTTTTGTTCCCTGAAATCTTTCCATACAGCTTTGGAGGATGAGAATGAAAATGGCGGCCTCCCAATCTTTAGCCCCAGATGAGCTGAAAACTTGGGGCCCCACTTTAGTTAGCCTTCAGAGAAAAGTAATCAATCACTCTTTTGTCCCTGGTCTCTGGCCACACTCCATGCTCACACAGCCCTGTGACTGTATTTCTATGTCTGGCATATGACTCCATTTGGCATTTGCAAACCCAGCAGATTCCTGCAGTGTTTTCCCATGCTGCTCCTCCCAGTGGAGGAAGTGGGGGGTCTCTCTGGATCTTCCATTTGTGGGGTCCCTCCTCAGAGAACAGTGGCCTGACTGTGCCAGGGATCATGGTTTATGGCAACCCCACATTGAGAGCCTACACCTATCCTCTGTCTTTGCAGACAGCTGCCCCTCTCTGATACTTGGGAGCTCTGTCACACTCAGGTACCCTCAGTCTTTCTGTTACTCTGAGGTTCCTGATACTATACTCTCCCAGTGTGGGCTCCACCCCCCACTTAGCCACTGGAGCCACATCCCATGGAACAGACTTCTAAAAGTTCTGATTTTGTGCTCCATTGCTCTATCACTTGCCGGGAGTTGGCTGATGAGTTTCCCTCTCCCCATTATCTATCTTCCTGTATATCTCTCTGGATTCACTTCTCCATATGTCCTATCTTCCAGAAAGTAGTCTCCGTTCTGCTCATAGAATTGCTGCTATTCTTTTCTTCGATCTCCTGTTGAGTTTGTAGGTGTTCAGAATGGTTTGATAACTATCTAGCTGAATTCTTGGGACCAGAAGAAATTTAGGTCTCCTACGTCTCTGCCATCTTGCTCCTCCCCTCCCCCAGGTGTAGATTCTTTTAACATGCAGACCAGAGCACACCTAGTTAAAACTCACCACACATTGGAAAAGGTCCAAACACTCCCCACTGCAGCTATGGAGAAACTCTGAAGAGGACTGGCTTGAAGGAAACAGCAGCCAATAGAAAACAGCAGAGTAACTCAGCATATACTAATAACACTTCCTAAATTGCCAGGTCATAGACAGTATAAGGACCTTTTCTTAATAAAGCCGTTACTCTCAGTAGCAGGAAACATAACAGGCTTTCATAACACACAGAAGACAGAAACCTTGACAAGATACCAAGACAGAGGAGTTCACCCCAAAAGAAAACAAGAATTGGTTGGGCCAGGGATCTAATAAAAACAGATATGGGTAATATGTCTGAAACGGAGTTTAAAACAACAATCGCAAAGATACTAGCTGGACTTGAGAAGAGCACAAAAACACCAGGGAATTCTTTATCACAGATATAAAATATTTAAAATCTAGTCAGACCAAAATAAAAAGTACTATAACTAATATGCAAAACCAATTCTATGTAGTGATCACAAGAATGGAAAAAAAAGGAATAAGTAATATAGAAGATAAAATTATGGAAACTAATGAAGCCAAAAAGAAAAGGGAGAGAAAAATATTGGATCACAAAATTAGACATATGGAACTGAGTGCCTCCATTAAGCATAACAACATTCCTATCGGAGGAATATCAGAAGAAGGAAAGGGAAAAGGGGGCAGAAGGTATATTTGAACAAATTCTAGCTGAAAACTTCCCTAGTCTGGGAAGAAAACAAATGTCCAAATCCAGCAGGCACAGAGAACGCCCATCAAAATAAAAGACAACAGGAGGAGAGCAAGACACATGGTAGTAAAATTTGAAAAATACAGAGACAATGAAGAAATCCTGAAGACAGCAAGTGAAAAGAAAAACCCTAAAATACAAGGGAAGAAAAATCAGGTTCATAGCAGATCTATCCACAGAAATTTGACCACCCAGAAGAAAGTAGCATGATATATTCAACCTGCTGAATAGGAAAAATATGCAGTCTACAATATTTTATCCAGCAAGGATATAATTTAGAATAGAAGGAGTGGTAGAGAGTTTCCCAAACAAAAACTAAAGGAATTCATGAACATTAAACCATCCTTGAAATAAATATTGAAGGAGGCTTTTTGGGTGGGAAATAAAGACCAAGAGCAACAAAGACTAGAAAGAACCAGCGAAAATTTCCAGAAACAATGACTTTATATGTAATACAAGGGAAATAAATACATATCTATCAGTAATCACTCTGAGTATAAATGGACTAAATGCTTCAATCAAAAGACATAGGGTATCAGGATGGATAAACAAACAAACCAGTACCTATCTATTTGCTGCCTAAAAGAGATTCATTTTAGATCTAAAGACACATGGAGATTGAAAGTGAGAGCGTGGATGTCACTGAGAATTTAATGGATGTCAAAAGAAGGCTGGAGTAGGGGCACCTGGGTGTTTCAGAGAGTTAAGTTGTGCTTTTGGCTCAGGTCATGATCTTATGGTTTGTGGAATCGAGCCCCAAGTCAGACTCTGGGATGGGTGGGGAATCTGTATTGGGAATTCTCCACCCACCTACCCCACTTGTGCATGTATGAGCACCCTCTCTCTCAATAAATATATTTTTAAATGACATTTTTTAAAATAAAAAAAACCTGGAGTAGCCATAATTATATCAGACAAATTAGATTTTATTTTATTTTTTAAATGTTTTATTTATTTGTTTGTGAAAGAGAGAGAAAGCACAAGCAGGAGGAGCAGCAGGCAGAGGGAGAAGCAAACTGATGTGGGACTTGATCCCAGGACACTCAGGTTATAACCTGAGCCAAAGGCAGATGCTTAACCGACTGAGCCACCTAGGTGTCCTGAGACAAATTTGGTTTTAATCCAAAGATTGTAAATAGAGATGAAAGGCACTATATGATAATAAGGGGGTATATTCAACAGGTGATCTAACAGTTGCAAATATTCATGCACTCAGCTTGGAGTACCCAAATATATAAATGAACAATAACAAACATAAAGAAACTCACTGGTAACAATACAATAAGATTAGGGGACTTTCACACCTCACTTATAGCAATGGAAAAGTCATCTAAATAGGAAATCAATAAGAAATGATGGTTTTGAATGACACACTGGACAAAATGAACATAACAGATATATTCCAAACATTTCATCCTAAAGCACAATAATACACATTCTTTATTTTTTTAAGTAGGCTCCATGCCCAGCATGGAGCCCCACATGGTGCTTGAACTCATGACCCTGAGATTAAGACCTAGACTGAAATAATGAGTCAGACACTTAACCGATTGAACCAACAGGTGCCCCACACATTCTTTTTGAGTCCATATGGAGCATTCTCCAGACTAGATCACATACTGGGTCATAAATCAGGCCTCAACAGCTAAAAAATGATTCTGATCATACCATTCATATCTTCAAACCAAATGCTATGAAACTTGAAGGCAACCATAAGAAAAAATTTTGGAAAGACCACAAATACATGGAGGTGAAAGAACATCTGACAAAGGAATGAATGGGTTAACCAGGAAAGTAAAGAAGAAATTTTAAAGATATATGGAAAGAGAGGAGTTAAGATGGCAGAGGAATAGGGGACCCTAAGTTCATCTGTTTCCTGGAATTCAGCTAGAGAGTTAACAAATCATTCTGAACACCTGCTAAATCAGAGATTTGAAAGAGGAAATGCTACAATTCCACAAATAGAAAAGCAACTATATTTTGGAAGTTAGGAGGTGTGGAAAATTGAATCCAGGATGATATTTCAGAGGAATTGGCAGTGGGGCAGGAGCTGAATTAAGGAGGCTACTGCAAAGTATTTTAAGTAATGAAGCACAAAATCAGAACTTTTAGAAGTCCAGTACAATGGAGCACATCCCTGGCTTAAAGGTGCTCAGGTGGAAAAGTGGGGCAGAATCCCAGGTGCGATAGCATGGTCTCAGGATCCCTGGAGTCACAAAAAGAATAGGGGTGACTGAGTACAGCAGAGTTCCCAGGCATCAGAGTGGGAAAGCCAGCTGAAAACAGCGAGTCTAGGCACCAGGTTTCTGCTTGGTGTTGCCATGAACTTTGAACTACATGGTCGCACCACTACTCTCTTGGGAGGAGCTTAGCAAAAGGCAGAAGCATGGTGAGACCTCTCCCTCCCCCAGGAGGGACATTGCAGGTCCACAGCCCAGAAGTCTATAAAACTTGGGGACTTAAAACTCAGTTGAGTGCCTGAGATAAAAATACTCAGTCACTGGCTGGGTGGACACAGAGTTTGGACAGAAACCAGGGCGATAAGTAATTGATTGCTTTTCTGCAAGGGATCACTGAAGAGTGGGAGGTGGGAATTTTTAGCTTTCGGGCAAGAGAGTAGAGCGCCACTATTTTCATCCCTCCAGTCATTGCTGAAAGCTTTCAGGGAGCAAAACAACATCACATAGTGGATTCTGGAGCCACTTATGTTAAGCCCTACACTCTGGAAATGGAGGCCTATTCCCACCAGGGCAAGAACCCTTGAGAATCAGCGAAGCAGGCCCCTCCCAAAGAAGACACCAAGAACAGCTGGATAGCAACAAATTTACTGATCATAGAGAAATTCAAAAATTCAGCTCTTGGGGGAAACTGTATAATATGCATGGTTGGTTTATTTTAAAATTCTTTAATTATTCAGTTTATTCATATTCTTTTTTTTAAGATTTTATTTATTTATTTGACAGAGAGAAAGAGATTACAAGTAGGCAGAGAGGCAGGCAGAGAGACAGGGAGAGAAGGAAGCAGGATCCCTGCTGAGCTGAGAGCCCGATGCAGGCCCCGATCCCAGGACGCTGAGATCACGACCTGAGCCGAAAGCAGAGGCTTTAACCGGCTGAACAACCCAGGCGCCCAGATTTTTCATATTCTTTAGCTATTGTCTTATTTTTTCACTTCCTTTCTTAGTTTTTATTTTATATATATGTTGTATATATTATTTTTAGTTTCTGGTGTATTTTTTTGTATTTTAATTTATTTCATAGATACATGAGTTTCTTTCTTCTTTCTTTCTTTCTTTCTTTCTTTCTTTCTTTCTTTCTTTCTTTCTTTCCTATTTTGGAATCAAACTTCTTTTAAAAGGATACCAAAATACATGCAGGATCTAGTTTATTGTTTTGTACTGTTTCCCCCCCCCCAGGGGTACAGATCTGTGAATCATCAGGCTTACACTTTTCACAGGACTCACCATAGCACAAAACCTCCCCAATATCCATAAAAAAATCACACTATCCCTAGACTCCCACTCTCCAGTAATCCTGAGTTTGTTTCATGAGATTAAGAGTCTCTTATGGCTTGTTTCCTTCTTGATCCCATCTTATTTCATTTTTCCCTTCCTAACCCCCATGACCCCCCACCCTACCCCTCAAGTTCCTCATGTCAGAGAAATCATATGATAATTGTCTTTCTCTGATGGGCTTATTTCGCTTAGCATAACACCCTCTAGTTCCATCCATGTCATTGCAAATGGCAAGATTTCATTTCTTTTGATGGCTGCATAGTATTCCATTGTATATATATGTACCACCTCTTCTTTATCCATTCATCTGTTGATGGACATCTAGGTTCTTTCCATAATTTGGCTATTGTGGACATTGCTGCTATAAACATTCAGGTGCGAGTGCCCCTGAGGATCACTGCCTTTGTATCTTTAGGGTAAATACCCAGTAGTGTGATTGCTGGGTCTTAGGGTAGGTCTATTTTCAACTTTTTGAGGAACCTCCATACTGTTTTCCGGAGTGGCTGCAACACCTTGCATTCCCACCAACAGTGTAGGAGGGTTCCCTTCTCTCCCCATCCTCACCAACATCTATCAATTCCTGATTTGTTAATTGGAGCCATTCTGACTGCTGTGAGGTGATATCTCACTGTGGTTTTGATTTGTAGTTCCCTGATGCTAAGTGATGTTGAGCACTTTCTTGTATGTCCATTGGCCATTTGGATGTCTTCCTTGGAGAAATGTCGGTTCATGTCTTCTGCCCATTTCTTGACTGGGATATTTGTTTTATGGGGGTTGAGTTTGAGAAGTTTTTTATAGATTTTTGATACAAGCCCTTTATCTGATATGTCATTTGGAAATATTATCTCTCATTCTGTCAGTTGTATTTTGGCTTTGTTGACTGTTTCCTATGCTGTGCAAAAGCTTTTAATCTGGATGAAGTCCCAATAGTTCATTTTTGCCCTTGCTTCCCTTTCCTTTGGTGATGTTCCTAGGAAGAAGTTGCTGCGGCTGAGGTTGAAGAGGTTGCTGCCTGTGTTCTCCTCAAGAATTTTGATGGATTCCTTTCTCACATTGAGATCTTTCATCCATTTTGAGTCAATTTTGTGTGTTGTGTGAGGAAATGATCCAGTTTGATTTTTCTGCATGTAGCTGTCCAGTTTTCCCAACACCATTTGTTGAAGAGACTGTCTTTTTTCCATTGGGCATTCTTTCCTGCTTTGTCGAAGATTAGTTGACCATAGAGTTTAGGGTCCATTTCTGTGCTCACTATTCTGTTCCACTGATCTATGTGTCTGTTTTTGTGCCAGTACCATACTGCCTTGATGATGACAGGTTTGTAATAGAGCTTGAAGTCTGGAATTGTGATACCACCAACTTCGGTTTTATTTTTTTTTAAGATTTTTTTAACTTATTTGACACACAGTGAGAGATTACAAGTAGGCAGAGAGGCAGGCAGAGAGACAGGGAGAGGAGGAAGCAGGCTCCCTGTTGAGCAGAGAGCCTGATGCGGNATCCCAGGACGCTGAGATCATGACCTGAGCTGAAAGCAGAGGCTTTAACCCCCTGAGCCACCCAGGCATCCCAACTTTGGTTTTCTTTTTCAACATTCTTTTGGCTATTCGGGGTCTTTTCTGGTTCCATATAAACTTTGGGATTATTTGTTCCATTTCTTTGAAATAAATTGCTGGTATTCTTATGGGGATTGAATTAAATGTGTAGATTATACTAGGTAGCATAGACAGTTTCACAATATTTGTTCTTCCAATCCGTGAGCATGGAATATTTTTCCACTTCTTTGTGTCTTCCTCAATTTCTTTCATGAGTACTTTATAGTTTTCTGAGTACAGATTCTTTGCCTCTTTAGTTAGGTTTATTCCTAGGTATCTTATGGTTTTGGGTGCAATTATAAATGGGATTGACTCCTTAATTTCTCTTTCTTCTGTTTTGTTGTTGGTATATAGAAATGCAACTAATTTCTGTGCATTGATTTTATATCCTGACACATTTCTGAATTCCTGTATGAGTTCTAGCAGTTTTAGAGTGGAGTCCTTTGGTTTTTCCACATAAAGTATCATGTCATCTGCAAAGAGTGATAGTTTGACTTCTTCCTTGCCGATTTGGATGCCTTTGTTTCTTTTTGTTGTCTGATTGCTGAGGCTAGGACTTCTAGTACTATGTTGAATAGCAATGGTGATACTGGATAGCCCTGCCATGTTATTGAACTTACGGGAAAAGCTCTCAGTTTTTCCCAAATGAGAACGATATTCACTGTGGGTTTTTCATAGATGGCTTTGATGATATTGAGGTATGTACCCTCTATGCCTACACTGTGAAGAGTTTTGATCAAGAAATGGTGCTGTACTTTGTCAAATGCTTTTTCAGCATCTATTAAGAGGATCATATGGTTCCTGCTCTTCTTTTTTTATTAATGTCTCCTATCACACAGATTGACTTGTGGATGTTGAACCAGCCTTGTATCCCAGGAATAAATCCCAATTGGTCGTGGTTAATAAACTTTTTAATGTACTGTTGGATCACATTGGCTAGTATTTTGGTGAGGATTTTTGCATCCATGTTCATCAAGGATATTGGTTTGTAATCCTCTTTTTTGATGGGATCTTTGCATGGTTTTGGGATCAAGGTAATGCTGGCCTCATAAATGAATTTGGAAGTTTTCAATCCATTTCTATTTTTTGGAACAGATTCAGGATAATAGGTATTAATTATTTTTTAAATTTGTGGTAGTTATCCTGGGAAGCAGTCTGGGCCTGGGCTCTTGTTCTTTGGGAGATTTTGTATGACTGCTTCAATCTCCTTATTGATTATGGGTCTATTCTGGTTTTCTATTCCTTCCTGGTTTCGTTTTACTAGTTTGTACTTCTCTAGGAATGAATCCATTTCTTCCAGATTTTCAAATTTGCTGGTGTAGATTTGCTTATAATATGTTCTTATAATTGTTTGTATTTCTTTGGTGTTGGTTGTGATCTCTCCTCTTTCATTCATGATGTTATTAATCTGAGTCCTTTCTCTTGTCTTTTGAATAAGTCTGGCCAGGGGTTTATCAATCTTATTAATTCGTTCAAAGAACCAGCTCCTAGTTTTGTTGATTTTTTGTACTGTTCTTTTGGATTCTATTTAATTGATTTCTGCTCTGATCTTTATAATTTATCTTCTCTTGCTGGGTTTAAGCTTTCCTTGCTTTTTTTTTCTTTAGCTCCTTCAGGTGTAGGGTTAGGTTGTGTATTTGAGACCTTTCTTGTTTCTTGAGAAAAATCTCATATTGCTATATACTTTCCTCTCAGGACTGCTTTGGCTGTGTCCCAAAGATTTTGAACAGTTGTGTTGTCATTTTCATTTGTTTCCGTGATTTTTAAAAAATTTTTCTTTAAATTCCCAGTTTACCCATTCATTCCCTAGTAGGATATTATTTAGCCTCCATGCATTTGATTTTTTTTCAGCTTTCCTCTTGTGATTGACTTCTACTTTCAGAACATTATGATCTGAAAATATGCAGAGAATGAACCCAATCTTTGGGTACTGGTTGAGACCTGATTTGTGACCCAGAATGTGGTTTATCCTGGAGAATGAACCATGTGAACTAGAGAAAAATGTGTATTCTTTTGTTTTGGGATGGAATGTTCTGAATATATCTGTGATGTCCAACTGGTCCAGGGTTTCATTTAAAGCCTTTTTTCCTTGTTGATCTTTTGCTTCGATGATCTGTCCATTTCAGGTAGGAGGGTGTTAAATTCCCCTTCTATTATTGTATTATTATTGATGTGTTTCTTTGATTTTGTTATTAATTGGTTTATATAATTGGCTTCTTCCATGTTAGGGGCATAGATATTTAAAATTGTTAGATCTTCTTGTAGGACAGATCCTTTAAGTATGACACAGTAGTGTCCTTCCTCATCTCTTATTATAGTCTTTGGCTTATGATCTAATTTATCTGATATAAGGATTGCCACTCCAGCTTTCTTTTGATGTCCATTCACATGGTAAATTATTTTCCACCCCCTCACTTCAAATTTTGAGGTTTCTTTGGGCCTAAAATGAGTTTCTTGTAGACAGCATATCAATAGGTCTTGTTTTTTAATTTTTTTATTTTTTTAGATTATTTATTTATTTATTCATTTGACACAGAGAGAGAGATTACAAGTAGCAGAGAGGCAGGCAGAGAGAGAGGAGAGAGGAGGAAGCAGGCTCCCTGCTGAGCAGAGAGCCCAACGTGGGCCTTGATCCCAGGACTCTGGGATCATGACCTGAGCCGAAGGCAGCAGCTTTAACCCACTGAGCCACCCAGGCGCCCAGTCTTGTTTTTTTAACCATTCTGATACACTGTGTCTTTTAGTTGGGGTGTTTAGCCCATATACATTCATGGTAACTACTAAAAGATATGAATTTAGTGCCATTTTATTTCTTGTAAGGTAACTGTTAGTGTATATTGTTTCCCTTCCTTTAGGGTTTATGTTTCTTTTAGGCTCTCTCTTTGCTTAGAGGACCCCTTTCAATATTTCCTGTAGGGTTGGCTTGGTGTTTGCAAATTCCTTTAGATTTTGTTTGTCCTGGAAGCTTTTTATCTCTTCTTCTATTTTCAGTGACAGCCTAGCTGGATATAGTATTCTTGGCTGCATATTTTTCTCGTTCAGTGCTCTGAATATATCATGACAGTTCTTTCTGGCCTGCCAGGTCTCTGTGGATAGGTCTGCTGTCAGTCTGATATTTCTACCATTGTATGTGATAGACCTCTTGTCCCGAGATGCTTTCAGGCTTTTCCCTTTGTCACTAAGACTTGTATGTTTTACTATTAGATGACTGTGTATGGACCTATTTTTATTGATTTTTAGGGGAGTTCTCTCTGCCTCCTGGATATTGATGCTTGTTCCCTTCGCCAAATTAGGGAAATTCTGTACTATAATTTGCTCCTATATACCTTATGCCCCTCTCTCTCTTTCTTCTTCTTCTTCTTCTGGGATCCCATTTATTCTAATATTGTTTTGTCTTATGGTATCACTTATCTCTCGAATTCCCCCCTCATGGTCCAGGAGTTGTTTGTCTCTCTTTTCCTCTGCTTCTTTATTCTCTGACATTTTGTCTTCTAAATCACTAATTTTCTCTCCTGCCTCATGTATCTTAGCAGTAAGAGCCTCCATTTTTTATTGCACCTCATTAATAGCTTTTATTATTTCAACTTGGTTAGATTTAATTCTTTTATTTCTCCAGAAAGGGTTTGTATTTCTGTAGAGAGGTATTGTCTATTATCTTCCATATTTTTTAGAGCCCAGGTAACACCTTGATAATCATCATTCTGCCCTCTAGTTCTGTCATATTACTAATGTCTGCATTGAATAAGTCTGTAGACATCGCTACTGCCTCTTGTTCTGTGTGTGTGTGTGTGTGTGTGTGTGTGTGTGTGTGTGTGGTGATTTTTTCCACCTTGACATTTTATCCAGATAAAAATACATGGATGAGAGAACAAAATAACAAAGAGAAGCAATGACTCCCTAAAAATATACAGTAACCTAATCAGAAAAGGCCCGAAAATGGGGGTAGAAGAAAGGGGGAAAACAAAAAACAAAACAAAACAAAACAAAAACCTATATCTATATCTATTTCTCTAACTCTCTCTGTGTATATCTCTATATCTATATCTGTACCTTTATCTATACCTGTATCTATCTATTAGACTGGTGAATGGAACAGACCCAGTTTGTATACAAGAAATAATGTTAAGTACAATGAAGTGATAAAATATGATTATAACATTGACAATTATAAAAGATTTTTAGAAAAAGTATTGATAGGATAAAATAGTTAAATAAATTTAAAATAGGAAAGAGGAAAAAATTTAACAGAATAGAGCAGAAAAAAAAATAAAGTTCAAAGAATTTAACTTTGAAAGACTAAAGTATCTATGGGGAAAAGCCATGAATTCTATGTCTTGCTTTCCCTTAGCTCTGGAATTTCAGAATTCTCAGTGTTCGCTGAACTTGGTCTTGGCTGGATGTTCTTGCTGATCTTCTTCGGGAGGGCCCTGTTGCTGTGATTCTCAAGTTTCTTTGTCCAAGGCGGAATTGCAGGGCCCTTGTCAGGGGCTAGGCTAAGTAATAGGCTCGTTTGCTCTAGGGAGATTTTGTTCCCTGAATGCTGTCCATACAGCTTTGGAGGACGGGAATGAAAATGGCGGCCTCTCCATCTCCCACCCGCAGGAGCGGAGAGATTGGGACTGCACTACTGAGTGCGTCCTCAGAGAAAAGCAATCACTCCATCCCCTCTCCCTGGTCTCCAGCCGTACTCCAAGCTCACCCGGCCTGTGACTGAGCGTTTCTATCTCTGGCTCATGGACCCTTTATTAGAATCTCTAAACCCAGCAGATTCCTGCAGCATGCCCCCGTAAGGCTCCTTCTGTAGGAGGAACAAGGGGTTCTCTCCAGATCTGCCATTTGTGGGGTCCCTGCTCAAAGAGAATTGTCCCGACTGTGCTTTGGATCACTGTTTAAGGTAACACTGACGTGAGCGAACCCTCCTCTGCTTGGCTCCATCTCTCCAGTCCGATTCTCCTCTCTGATACCTGGGAGCTCTTTTGCACAGATACCCCTGGTCTTTTTGTGCCCCATGGGTCCTGAGACCACACTCTCCCGTGAGGGCTTCAAACCCTATTTAGCCTCTGGGGCAATGTCCCTCAGTGGAACAGGGCTCTTAAATTTCCGATTTTGTGCTTTGTTGCTCTCTCACTTGCCGGGAGCTGGCCCCTCCCCCCGGGATCTATCTTCCTATCACTTCAGATTCACTTCTCTGCACGTCGAAATTGGCCGATTTTCTGTTCCTAGAATTTCTGCTCATCTTCTCTTCTATCTCCTGTTGAATTTGTAGGTGTTCAGAATTGTTTGATAACTATCAGGGTGAATTTTTGCATCCTGATGATAATCAGTCTCCTACGCCTCTTTCCTCTTGTTCCTCCTCTACCACTGTTTTCTTTATGGTTTGGTTTTTTCATATTTATTTTGTTTTTGTTTTCTTCTGGTTTGTTTTATTATTTTTTTTCTACTGTGGCTGTTAGTATTGCTGTCTTTTCTCTTCTAATCTTTTCTGGACATAATGAGAAAACACAGAAATTCACCACAAAAGAAAGAGCAGGAGGTATACTCACTCCCAGGGTTTTATTCAATATGGATATAAGTAAGACGTCAGAACTAGAATTTAAAAGAATTATATATATACTAGCTGGGATTGAAAAAAATCATAGAAGACACTAGAGAATACATTAACATATAAATAAAAGAACTAAAATTTAAAGAAACAAAAATTAAAAATGCTAATATTGAAATGCAGTCACAAATGGAGGCTCTAACAAGAACAAGTCAAAAGGCAGAGTTGGTGGCATAGAAGATAAAATGATGGAAGATAATGAAGTTGAAAAGAAGAGAGAAAGACAAATATTGGATCACAAAGGGAGACTTAGTGAAATAAGAGATTCCATGCCATGAAATAATATCTGGATAATAGGGGTCCCAGAAGATGAAAAGAGAGAGAGGGGTGGGGCAGAAGATTTATTTGAATAAATTATAGCTGATCATTTTCCTAATCTAGGGAAGGAAACAGGCATTCAAGACAAGGAGGCACAGAGAACCTGCCTCAAAATCAATAAGAATAGATCAACACTTCAAGATATAATAGTGAAGCTTGCAAATTTCAGAGATAAGGAGAAAATCATGAAACCGGTTTGGGTCAAGAGGTCCTTAACCTACAATGGTACGAACATAAGAATAACGGCAGACTTATACACAAAGACCTGGCAGGCCGGAAAGCACTGGCATGATATATTCAATGTGCTAAATGGGAAAAATATGCAGCTTACCGAATAAGGCTGCATTCAGAATAGAAGGAGACATAAAGAGTTTCCAGCACAAACAAAACTAAAGGAATCTGTCAACACTAAATGAGTATAACAAGAAATACTAAAGGAGATCCTTTGAGCACAGAGAACCCCACAGAACCAAAGACCAGAGAGGAACAGAGACAATCCACAGAAAGAGCAACTTTACAGGTAATACAATGTCACTAAATTCAAAACTTTCATTAATTACTCTGAATGTAAATGGACTCAATGCTCCAAAAAAAAAAAAACCATAGAGTAGCAGAATGGATTAAACACATGGGGCAACCGAATGGATTAAAAAACAAGCCTCATCAATAAGCTCTCATTTGAAAATCAGAGAAACTTCCAGATTTAAAATGACAATGTAGAGAACCATTTATGATGCTAATGGTATCAAAAGAAAGCTAAAGTATCTATCATTATATCAGAAAACCTAGATATTAAATCAAAGACTGTAATAAGAGAAGGACACTATATCATAACAAAAGTATTTACTCAACAAGAAGATCTAACAATTATAAATATTTATGCCTCTAACTTGGGTGCATCTCAATATATAACCCAATTAATATCCAACACAATGATACTCATTGATAACAACATAATAATACTAGGGGACTTTAACACCCCCCCCACAGCAACAAACCGATTATCTAAAAATAATATCAACAAAGAAACAAGGACTTTGAATAACACACTGGATCAGATAGACATCAGAGATATAGTCAGAGAATTTCATTCTAAAGCAACAGAATACACATTCTTTTCCAGGGCACACAGAATATTCTCAAGAATATTCCATACCGGGTCACATATTAGTTCTCAATCAGTTGAAAAATACTGAGATTGTACCATGCATTTTTCAGACAACAATGCTTTAAAACTTGAACTCAATCACAAGAAAAAATTTTGAAAGACCACAAATACATGTAGGTTAAAGAGAATCCTATTAAAGAATGAATGGGTCAACAAGGAAATTAAATAATTGAAAAATACATGGAAGCAACTGAAAATGAAAATACGACAGTTCAGACCCTTTGGGATTGAGCAAAGATCGTCTTTGGAGGGAAGTTTATAGCAATATAAGCTTTTCTCAAGAAACAAAAAGAGTCTCAAATACACAATCTAACCTTACACCTAAAGGAGCTGGAAAAAAAACTAGCAAATTAAGCCTAAATCTAACAGAAGGTGAGAAATAATAAAGATTAGAGCAGAAATAATGTTATGGAAGTCAAAAGAACAGTGAAACACATCAACAAAACTAGAAGCTGGCTCTCTGAAACAATTAATAGGATTAATAAACCCCTATACAGACCTATCAAAAAGAAAAGAGAAAGGACCTAATAAATAAAATGAATGAAAGATGAGAGATAAAAACCAACACCACAGAAATAAAAGCAATCAATATTATGAGCAATTATATGACAACAAATTAAGGAATCTGGAAATGTATGCATTCCTAGAAACACATAAACTATCAAACGGAAATGGGAAGTAATAGAAAACCTGAACAGACACATAACCAGCAAATAAATTGAATCAGAGTTCAAAAATCTCCCTACAAGAGACCAGGGTTGGATTGCCTCCCAGCAGACGTCTACCAAAAACTAAAGAAGAATTAATGCACATTTGTCTGAAATTGTGTCAAAAAAATAGAAATAGAAGGAAAACTTATAAGTTCATTTTATGAGGCCAGCATTACCTTGATCACAAAACCACACTTGATCTTGGCTAAGAGGCTGAGAAGAGACTGATACCAAAACCAGAGAAAGATCTCACTGAAAGGAGAATTATAGAACAATATCCCTGATGAACATGGATGCAAAAATTTTCAACAAGATGCTGGCTAATCAGATCCAACAGTACATTAAAGGAATTATTCACATGACCAAGTGGGATTTATTCCTGGTCCGCAGAGGTGGTTCAAAATCCACAAATCATCATTGCAATAAACCACATTAATAAAGAAATAAGAACCACATGATCCTGTCAAAAGAAGCAGAAAAAACGATTTGACAAAATACAGCATTGTTTCTTGATTTAAAAAGAAAAACTTCCACCATGTAGGGAAAGAGAGAACATACCTTAACATCATAAAGGCCATGTACGAGAGACCCACAGGTCATAACATCCTCAATGGGGACAACCTGACAGGTTTTCTTCTAAAGTTAGGAACACGACAGTGATGTCCACTCTCACCACTATTTTTCAACATAGCACTGGAAGTCGTAGCCTCAGCAATCAGACAGCAAAAAGAAAAAAAGAGAAGATACTAAAATTGGCAAAGAAGAAGTTAACCTTTCAATTTTTTAAAAAAAATTTTATTATATTTATTTTATTTTATTTATTTGACAGAAAGAGAGAGAGAGAGAGAGAGATCACAACTAGGCAGAGAGGCAGGCAGAGAGACAGGGAGAGGAGGAAGCAGGCTCCCCGCTGAGCAGGGAGCCTGATGCGGGCCTCGATCCCAGGACCCTGAGATCATGACCTGAGCAGAAGGCAGAGGGTTTAACCCACTGAGCCACCCAGGCGCCCAACCTTTCAATATTTCCAGATGACATGATTCTCTTTGAAAAAAACTCCAAAGACTTCACCAAAAAATTGCTATAACTGATGCAGTAATTCAGCAATGTCGCAGGATAAAATCAACGCACAGAAGTCTGTTGCATTTATATGCACCAAAATGAAGCAGGATGAAGAGAAATCAAGGAATTTATCCTGTTTACAGTTGTACCCAGAATTATAAGATACCTAGGAAGAAACCTAACCAACATGTTAAATGATCTGTAATCTGAAAACTTTAGAACACTTATAAAGGAAATTGAGGAAGAGACAAAGAAATCGAAAATACACTCCATGCTCATGGATTGGAAGATCATTCTTAAAATCTACACATTTAATGAAATCCCTATCAAAATAAAACTAGCATTTTTCACAGAGCTGGAGCAAAAAAATCTAAAATGTATATGGAACCAGAAAAGACCCCAAATCCAAAGTAATGTTGAAATGGAAAACCGAAGCTGAGGGATGCCTGGGACGCTCAGTTGCTTAAGTGTCTGCCTTTGGCTCGAGTCACGGTCTCAGGGTCCTGGGATCCAGCAATATGTTGGGCTCCCTGCTCAGTGGGGAGTCTGTTTCACCCTCTCTTTCTGTTGCTCTCCCTGCTTGTGTTTTCACCCTCTCTCTAAAATAAATAAAATAAGATATAATGAAATAAAATATAAACCAAAGCTGGAGGGATCAAAATTCTGGATTTCAAGATGTGTTACAAAACTGTAATCATCAAGAGAGTATGGTAGTGGCACAAAAACAGATGCATAGCTCAATGGGACAGAGCAGAGAACCAAGAAATGGACTCTCAACTCTATGGTCAACTAATCCTTGATAAAGCAGGAAAGTCTATCCAATGTAAAAAAGAGAGCCTCTTCAATAAATGGTGCTGGGAAAATTGGACAGCCTCATTCAGAAGAATAAAACTGCACCACTTTCTCACATCATACACAAAAATAAACTCGAAGTGGATAGAAGACCTAAATATGGGACAGGAATCCATCAAAATCCTAGAGGAGAACACAATCAGTAACCTTACTGACATTTGGTCACAGCACCTGCTTGCTAGACAAGTCTCCAAAGGCAAGAAAAAATAGACTATTGGGATTTCACCAAGATAAAATGCTTTTGCATAACAAAGGAAATAGTCAACAAAACTAAATGGGAATCTATGGAACCCCAGAAGATATCTGCAAATGTCTTGACAGAAAAAGGGATAGTATTAAAAATCAATAAACAACTTACAAAACTCAACACCCCAAAAATAAAAAAAAAATCCAGTGAAGAAATGGGCAGGAGACATGAACAGACAATTCTCCAAAGAAGACATACAAATTCTCAACAGACACATGAAAAAATGCTCAACATCTCTCAGCATTACAGAAATTCCAACTAAAATCACACTGAGATACCACCCCACTGAGGTCAGAGTGGCTAAGATGAATAATTCAGTAAACAATAGATGTTGGCGAGGATGGAGAGACATTTTACAATGTTTGTGGGAATGCAAGCTGGTACAACCATTCTGGAAAATGGTATGGAAGTTCCTCAAGAAGTTAAAAATAGAGCTACCCTATGACCCAGTAATTGCAGTATTAGGTAGTTACTCAAAGGATACAAACATTGTGATTCAAAGGGGCACGTGCACCCCAATGTTTATAGCAGAAATGTCCACAATAGCCAAACTATGGAAAGAACTCAGATGTCCGTCGACAGATGAATGGATGGATATATATATATATATATATATATATATATATATATATATATATTTAAGTGATATATATGTATATATGTGTATATATATATGTATATATATATAAAGTGAAATAGGTCACTTAGGGAAATACAAATACATATAATTTTATTCGTATGTGGAATTTACAAGGCAAAACAGATCAACACAGGGGAAGGGAAGAAAAAAATAAGATGAAAATTGAGAGGGTGGTAATCCATAAGAGATGCTAAACTCTAGGAAGCAAACTGAGGGTTGCTGGAGGGGAAGGGGGTTAAATGATCATTGGGAGATGGGCATTAAGAAGGGCAAAGGATGTAATGAGTACTTGGTGTTATATGCAACTGATAAATCAGTAAATTCTACCTCTGAAACTAGTAAAAAAATAAACTTTGTCTTCACACTCAAAAAAGAAAATACATGGAAGCAAATGAAAATGAAAATATGACAGTACAAAACGTTCAGATGCATCAATAGTGATCATAAGATGAAAATACATAGCAATACAGGTCTACCTCAAGAAGCAAGAAATATGTCATATATACAACCTAACCTGACATCAAGTGGAGATCAATAAGGAACAGCAAATAAATCCTAATGCCAGCAAAAATGGGAAATAATAAAAATTAAAGCAAAAATAAATTATATAGAACACAAAAAAAGGAGAACACATTGGTAATCACAATAGGAATGGTGGAAGGAACTCAAATATATTAAAGCTAAAGAGCATCCTACTAAAGAGTGAATGGGTCAACCAGGAAATTTTTAAAATTTTTTCAGTGATTCAAGTTTCATTGTTTATGCACCACACCCAGTGTTCCATGAAATACGTGCCCTCCTTAATACCCACCACCAGGCTCACCCATCCCCATTCCCCGCTCCCCTCCATAACCCTCAGTTTGTTTCTCAGAGTCCACAGTCTCTCATGGTTCATCTCCTCCTCTGATTTACCCCAATTCACTTTTCTTTTCCTTCTCCTTAAGTCCTCCATTTTATTCCTTATGTTCCACAAGTAAGTAAAACCATATGATAATTGACTTTCTGTGCTTGACTTATTTCACTCAGCATAATCTCCACCAGAACTGTCCATATTGATACCAAAGTTGGGTATTCATCCCTTCTGATGGCTGCATAATATTCCATTGTATATATGGACCACATTTTCTTTATCCATTTGTCTGTTGAAGGGAATTTCGGCTCTTTCCACAGCTTGGCTATTGTGGACATTGCTGCTATGAACAGAGGGATACATATGGCCCTTCTTTTCACTACATCTGTATCTTGGGGGTAAATACCCAGTAGTGCAATTGCAGGGTCATAGGGTAGGTCTATTTTTAATTTTTTGATGAATCTCCACACTGTTTTCCAAAGTCGCTACACCAACTTGCATTCCCACCAAGAGTGAAAGAGGGTTCCCCTTTCTCCACATCCTCTCCAACACTTGTTTTCTGTCTTGTTGATTTTGGCCATTCTAACTGGTGTAAAGTGGTATCTCAATGTGGTTTTGAGTTGAGTTTCCCTGATGGCTGGTGATGATGAACATTTTTTGAAGTGTCTGTTGGCCATTTGTATGTCTTCTTTGGAGAAGTGTCTGTTCATGTCATCTGCCCATTTTTTGACAGGATTATCTTCTTTACGGGCATTGAGCTTAAGAAGTTCTTTATAGATCTTGGATATCAACCCTTTGTCTGTAGTGTCATTTGCAAATATCTTCTCCCATTCTGTGGGTTGCCTCTTTGTTTTGTTGACTGTTTCCTTTGCTGTGCACAAGATTTTTATCTTGATGAAGTCCCAAAAGTTCATTTTCGCTTTTGTTTCCTTTGCCTTTGGAGACGTGTCTTGAAAGAAGTTTCTGTGGCTAATGTCAAAAATATTACTGCCTATATTCTCCTCTAGGATTTTGATATATTCCTGCCTCACGTTGAGGTCTTTCATCCATTTTGAGTTTACCTTTGTGTATGGTGTGAGAGAATGGTCGAGTGTCATTCTTCTATACATAGCTGTCCAATTTTCCCAGCATCACTTATTGATGAGACTGTTTTTTTCCCACTAGATATTTTGTCCTGCTTTGTCGAAGATTATTTGTCCATAGAGTTGAGGGTCCATATCTGGTCTCTCCACTCTGTTCTATTGGTCTATGTGTCTGTTTTTGTGCCAGTACCATGCTGTCTTTCAACCAGAAAATTAAAGATGAATTTTAAAAATTCATGAAAACAAATGAAAATGAAAACACAAAAGTCCAAAACCTTTGGGATGGAGCAAATGCGGTTCTACGAGGTAAATCTATAGAACTACAAGAATTTCTCAAGAAACAAGAAAGATCTCAAATACACAAACTAACTCTACACCTAAAGCAGCTGGAGAAATATCAGCAAATAAAACCTAGCAGGAGAAGAGAAATGATAAAGATTAGAGTAGAAATCAATGTAATAAAAGCCAAAAGAACAGTAGAATAGATCAACAAAACTAGGAGCTTGTTTCTTAAAGGAATTATTAAGATTGATAAACCTCTGACCAGACTTATTCAAAAGAAATTAGAGAGGACCTAGATGAATAAAATCATGAATGAAAGAGGAGAGATCACAACCAATACTAAAGAAATACAAACAAGTATAAGAACATATTATGAGCAGCCATATGCTGACCAATTAGACAATCTGGAAGAAATGGATGCATTCCTAGAGACGTATAAACTACTGAAACTGAACCAGGAAGAAATAGAAAAACTGAACTGGCCCATAACCAGCAGTGATCAAAATGAAGCAGTAATTAAAAAGCTACTGACAAACAAAAACCCAGGGCAGGATGGTCTCCCAGGTGAATTTTATCAAACATTTGAAGAAGAATTAATACCTATTCTACTCAAGTTATTTCAAAAAATAGAAATGGAAGGAAAACTTCCAAAGTCTTTTTATGAGGTCAATATTACCTTTATCCCCAAACCAGACAAAGACCCCACCAAAAAGACCAAAAGACACATGTCCAAATGCAATGTAAACAAAAGTGAAAATGAACTTTTGGGAGTTCATGAAGATACATAGCTTCTTCACAGCAAAGGAAACAGTCAATAAAACAGAAGTAACTGAGAGAATGGGAGGATATATTTGCAAATGACATATCAGTTAAAGCACTAGTATCCAAAATCTATAAGGGAGTTATCAAACTCAACACCCAAGGAACAAATAATCCATTCAAGAAATGGGCAGAAGGCATGATCAGACATTTCAGCAAAGAAGACATCCAAATGGCCAACAGACACATGAAAAAGTGCTCAACATCACTCAACATCAGGGAAATACAAATCAAAACCACAATGAGAAACCACCTCTACACGTCAAAAGGGAATCTAACCTGTTGCAGCCACTTTGGAAAATAGTATGGATGTTCCGCAAAAGTTGCAAAGAGAGGTACCTTACGACCCAGAAATTGCGCTACTGGGTATTTACCACAAAGTTATAGATATAGTGATCTGAAGGGGCACCTGAACCCCAATGTTTATAGCAGCAATGTCCACAATAGCCAAACTATGGAAAAATCCCAGATGTCCATCGACAGAGGAATGGATAAAGAGGACGTGAAGCACACACACATATACACACACACAATGGTATATTACTCAGACATCAAAATGCATGAAATCTTTCCATTTGTAACTACATGGCTGGAAGTATTGTGTATTATACTAAGTGAAATAAGTCAATTGGAGAGAGACAATTATCATATGATCTCACTGATATGTGGAATTTAAGAAACAAGGCAGAGAATCCTGGAGGAAGAGAGGAAAAAATAAAACAAGATGAAACCAGAGAGGTTGATAAACCATAAGAGACTCTTAATCTTAGGAAACAAACTGAGGGTTGCTGGAGGGGATGGGGTAAGGGGATGGGGTAACTGGGTGACAGACATATGGGAGGTTATATGTTGTGATGAGCACTGGGTACTATATAAAACTGATGAATCACAGAACTGTACCCCTGAAACAAATAATACATTATATGTCAATTAATTGAATTTAAAGTTTAAAAAAAATCCTCATGGGACCTAAGTTTATAAAAACAGCTAGGCATAATAGTGTAACTTTTCTCTGACCTGGAAAATCTAGGTTATTAAATTATTAAGTAGGATAAGGCTTACATTCTCAGCTATGAAGGCTTACATTTCACAGCTATAAAGATTGTACTGGAAAAAGTCCCAAGAAATCTTCTTTTAGGGTCTGAGTTCCCCCCCAAAAAACAAGTGTGATTTTGTAAGAAGCCTTTATCCTTTTAGTCCCAAGGTTTTTCCTGATGTATTTAAAGCCTGGAATTTGTCAATCTCAAAATGGGCAATAATATTTGAAGTTAATAAAGGGAAAAAAAGAACACATTGGTAAAACAAAGAGTTGGTTCTTTGAAAAAAATAATAAAATTGATAACCCTCCAGCCAGACTTATGTAAAGAAATGTGAAAGGTCCCAAGTAAAATCATGAATGAGGAGAGATCACGACCAGCACTACAGAAATATGAATAATTATAAATGAATATTATGAAAAATTATATGCCAACAAAGTGGGCAATCTGGAATAAATGAATAATTCCTAGAAATATATAAATTACCAAATCCAAAACCAGATGAAATAGAAAATTTGAGCAGACCCATAATCAGCAAAGAAATGGAATCGGTATCAAAAATCTCCCAAAAGAACAAGTCTGGAGTGAGATGGCTTCCCAGGGAAATTCTACCAGATATTTAAAGAAGGGTTAATACCTATTTTTCTCAAAGTGTTCCAAAAAAATATAAATGGAAGGAGAATTTCTAAACTCATTCTACAATACCAACATTATTACCCTGATTCCCCAGTATGACAAAGACTCCACTTAAAGGAGAATTATAAGCCAATACCCCTGATTAGCAGGGATGTAAAAATTCTCACCAATACACTAGCAAATCAAATCCAATAGTACATTTAAAGAATTATTAACCACAAATAAGTAAAAATTTTCAGTATTCACAGACCACATGATACTCTATGTAAAAATTCAAGACTCCACAAAAGCCTGCTAGACGTGATATAGGCATTCAGCAACGTTGCAGGATACAAAATCAGCATAAAGAAATCTGTTGTATTTCTACACACCTATAATGAAGCAGAAGAGGGAAAAATCAGGGAATCAATCCCATTTCCAATTGTACTAGGAACCACAAGATACATAGGAATAAACCTAACCAAAGAGGTAAAAGATCTGTACTCTGAAAACTATAGAACAGCTTTGAAAGAAATTGAAGATGACACAAAGAAATGGAAAAACATTCCAATCTCATGGTTTCAGAAAGCAAATACTGTTAAAGTGTCTATACTAACCAAAACAATCCACACTTACAGCAATCCCTATCAAATACCACCAGAGATTTTCACAGAGCTAGAACAAACAATCCAAATTTGAAGGGATCCACAAAAGACCCTGAATAATCAAAGCAATTCTGGAAAAGAGAACAAAAACTGGAGGCATCACTATTCCAGATTTCAAGCTATATTACAAAGCAGTAGTCATTAAGATGGGATGGTACTGGCACAAAAATAGACACATAGATCAATGGAACAGAATAGAAAATCCAGAAATGCACCTACAAGTATACAGTCAACTAACTTGTGACAATCAGTAAAGAATATTCGATGCAAAAAATACAGTCTCTTCAACAAATGCTACTGGGCAAACTGGAGAACTACATGCAAAATAATGAAACTGGACCACTTTCTTACATCATATACAAAAATAATTTCAAAATGGATGAAAGACCTAAATGTGAGACTGGAAACCATCAGAATCCTTGAGGAAAGCACAGGCAGTAACCTCTTGGACATTGACCATAGGAATTTTTCTAGAAATATCTCCTGGGATAAGGGAAACAAAAGTAAAAATAAACTATTGGGACTTCATCAAGATAAAAATCTCCTACACAGCAAAGAAAAAAAAATAAACAAAACTAAAAGGCAGCCTACAGAATGGGAAAAGACACTGGAAATGACATATCTGATAAAGCATTAGTATCCAAAATCCATGAAGAATTTATCAAACTGAACACCCAATCAATAAATAATCCAGTTAAGAAATGGGAAGAAGAAATGAAAAGAAATATTTCCAAAGACATACAGATGGCTAACAGACACATGAGAAGATGCTCAACATCACTTATCATCAGGGAAATACTAAGCAAAACCATGATGAGATAACACCTCACATCTGTCAGAATAGCTAAAATTAACAACACAGGAAACAACAGATGGTCACAAGGATGCAGAGAAAGGGAATACTTTTACACTGTTAGTGGGAATGCAAACTGGTGCAGCCACTCTGGAAAACAGTATGGAGGTCCCTCAACAAGTTAAAAATAGAACTACCCTATGTCCCAGCAACTGCACTACTACGTATTTACCCAAAGGATACAAAAATACTGAATCAAAGCAGCACATGCACCCTGATGCTTACAGTAGCATTATCAATAGCCAAATTATGGAAAGTCCCCAGACATCCACTGACTGATGTATGGATAAAGAAGTGGTATCTATATATAATGGGATATTATTCAGCCACCAGATAGAATGGAATCTTGTCATTTGCAATGATGTGGATGGAGCTAGAGTGTATTGTGCTAAGTGAAATAAATCTGCCAGAGAAAGACAAATACCACATGGTTTCCCTGTTATGTGGAATTTAAGAAACAAAGTAGATGAACACAGGGGAAGGCAAAATAAAAAGAGAGAAGGAGGCAAACCAAAAGAGACTCTTAACTACAGTGAACAACCTGACGGTTTATGGAAGGTATGTGGGCAGGGCAGCAGCTCAACGGGTGATGGATCTTAAGGAGGGCACTTGTGAACAAAGGGTGTGATGAATCACCAAAATCTACTCCTGAAACCACTATTGCACTACATATTAACTACCTAAAATTTAAATTAAAAAGTTAAAAAAATAAAGATATCACATTAACTGAAAAAAGTCAATACATATTCTTTTTAAACTATTCAAAAAAAAATAGAAATGGATGGAATACTTCCAATTTCATTCTATGAGGCCAGCATGACTCTGATATGAATACCAGATAAAGCCACCACCAAAAAAGAGAACTACAGGCCAATACCTCTGGTGAAAATAGATGCAAAAATCCTCAGCAAAATACTAGCAAAGCAAATCTAACAATACATTTTAAAAAATCATTCCCCACAATCAAGTGGGATTTATTCATGGGTTGAAAGTATATTTTGGTTTTTGTTAATGAATCAATGTGATAAATCACGCCAATTAAGAGAACGGAGAAGAAGCATATGATACTTTGAATGCATACAGAAAAAGCATGTGACAAAGTACAACCTCCATTCATGGTAAAAAACCCTCAACAAAGTAGATTTAAGGGGAACATACCTCAATATAATAAAGGCCGTATATGAACAACCCACAGCAAACATCATCTTCAATGGGGAAAAACAGAGATCTTTCCCCAGATCAGGAACAAGATAGGGATGTCCACTTTCACCATTACTATTCAGCATAGTACTGGAAGTCTTAGTCACAACAATCAGAAAACAAAAATAAAAGGCATCCAAATCAGTAAGAAAAAAGTACAACTTCCACTTTTTGCAGATGACATGATTCTATATATAGAACATCTGAAAGGCTCCACCAAAAAACTGCTAGAACTAATGAATGAATTCAGTAAACTCACAGGAATATAAAATCAATGTACAGAAATCTGCTGATTTCTATACTCCAACAATGATGCAGCTGAAAAAGAAATAAAGGAATGTATCCCATTTACAGTTGCACTAAAAACATTAATATACCTTTGAACAAGCCTAGTCAACGAGATGAAAGATCTGTAGTGTGCAAACCATAGAACACTTATGGAATAAATTGAAGACTACACAAAGAAATGGAAAGACATTTCATGCACATGAATCTTAGGAACAAATATTGTTAAATGTCTATAGTACCCAAAGATATCTATACATTTAATGCAATCTCCATCAAAATACCAACAGCATTTTCCAGAGGCAGAGCAAACCTTCCTAAAATTTGTATGGAATCACAAAATACCCTGAATAGCCAGAGAGATCCTGTAAAAGAAAAGCAAAGGTGGAAGGATCACAGTTTTAGACTTCAAGTTATATTACAAAGCTGTAGTAATCAAAACAGAATGATAGTGGCACAAAAATTGACATACAGATCAATAGAACAGAATATATAACCAAGAAATGACCCCCAAACTATATGGTCAATTAATCTTCGATAAAGTAGGGAAGAACATCCAATGGGAAAAAGATAGTCTCTTCAACAAATGGTGATGGGAAAACTGGACAGAAACATGCAAAAAGAATGAAACTCAACCATTTTTTTACACCATACATAAAAATGATTTCAAAATGGATGAAAGACCTAAGCATGAGATAGAAAACCATCTAAATCCTAGAGAAAACAAGCAATAACCTCCTGGGCATCAGTCATATCAATTTCTTTTTAGATATGTCTCCTGAAGCAAGGGAAACAAAAACAGAAAAATAAGCTTTTGGGACATCAAAATTAAAAGCTTCTGCACAGCAAAGCAACCAATCAACAAAACTAAAAGGCAACCTATGTAATGTGAGAAGATATTTGCAAATGATATACCCGATACAGAATTAATATAAAAAATATATGAAAACTTATAAAACTCAAGTCCCAAAGAACAAATAATCCAATTGAAAACTGGGCAGAAGGCATGAACAGATATTTCTCCAAAAAGGACATCGAGATGGCCAATAGACACATGAAAAGATGTTCATTACTTACCATTAGGGAAATGCAAATCAGAACTTCAATGAGCTATTATCTCACACCTGTCAGAATGTCTAAAATCAACAAGACAAGAATCAACAGGTTTGGTGAGGATGGAGAAGGAAAACTCGTGCACTGTTGGTGGGAGTGCAAACTGGTGCAGCCACTGTGGATAACAGTATGATGGTTACTCAAAAAGTTATAAATAGAGCTACCCTATTATCCAGCAATTGCAGTAATGGGTAGTTACCCAAGAAAAACAAAAATATCAATTCAAAGGAATACTGACGTTTACATTAGTATTATTTACAGTAGTCAAATTATGGAAGCAACCCAAGTGTTCACTGATTGATGAATGGAAAAAGAAGAGGTGGTATATATATACAATAGAATAGAATATTATTCAGCCATTATAAATAATGAAATCTTGCCATTTGTGTCAACATAAATGGAGCTAAAGAGTATAATGCTAATTGAGGTAAGTCAGTCAGAGAAATACAAATACCACATGATTTCACTGATATATGAAACTTAAGAAACAAAACAAGCAGTGGGAAAAAAGAGAGAGACAAATCAAGAAATAGATGCTTTAATTATAGAGAACAAACTTATGGTTACAAGAGGGGATGGAGGTGTGGGATGGGTTAAATAGGTGATGGGGATTAAGGGGGCAGTTGCCATGATGAGCACGGGGTATTTTAAGGAATTATTGAATCACTATATTGTATATTATAGTGAAAATAATAAAATGCTATGTTAAAATGAATAAATAGCATATCTTTAGAAAGGAGTTTGATAAAACAGTACCATTATGATATCTATCTATCTATCTATCTATCTATCTATCATCTATCTATCTCTATCATCTATCTATCTATCATCTGTCTATCTATCTATCTATCTATCTATCTATCTATCTATCTATCTATCTATCTATCTATCTATCTATCTAGGCTCCACACTCAGCGTGCAGCCCAACTCAGGGCTTGAACTCACAACCCCGAGATCAAGACCTGAGCTGATATCAAGAAACAGAGGGTTAACTAACTGAGCCACTCAGGCACCCCATTATGATTTTTTTAAAGATTTTATTTATTTATTTGACAGAGAAAGAGAGAGAGAGATCACAAATAGGCAGAGAGGCAGGCAGAGAGAGAGGAGGAAGCAGGCCCCCTGCTGAGCAGAGAGCCCGATGCAGGGCTCAATCCCAGGACCTTGAGATCATGACCTGAGCCAAAGGCAGAGGCTTTAAACCACTGAGCCACCCAGGCGTCCCCCCACCATTATGATTTTTAAAAATTCAGATGAGAGCTAATAAATGTGAACTCAGAAAATGAAGAGGGGCAGGAAAAGACAGTGTCATCTTCATTTGCCTTTTTTTCTTTTTTTCTTCAATATTTTATTTATCTATTGGAGGGGGGAAGGGCAGAGGGAGAAGGAGAGAGAGTCTTATGCAGACTGCACACAGCACGGAGTCAGACATGGGGCTTGATCCCAAGAGCCTGAGATCACAACCTGAGCCTAAATCAAGTCAGGTGCTTAACTGACTGTGCCTTCCAGGCACCCTGGCCTTTATTCAAAAAACCCTCTGAACATACTCAGAGTGAGTAAAGGCATCAAGATATATGCACACGTTATCTACAAAATCTAGCCAGACTTCCACCTGTGTTCTCTCTCTACTATGCTTTGATACTCTTGGCTTCTTGATTTATAAGCTCAGAACCCAACTCAGGCCTCGTCTGTGGCCCAAATATAGTTTCAGTCTGCTCCTATAAGCTTAACTTCTGTGATTTACCCACTGTTACAGATACTTTCAAATTCATTTTTATTTCAGTGTAGTTGACACACGGTGTTACATTAGTTTCTGGTGTACAATATAGTGATTCAACGTTTCTATAAATTATCTTAAGCTCAGCACAAGGGTGGCTATCATCTGTCACCAGATAATATTATTACATATCATTGACTATATTCCCTATGCTATACATTTTAATCCCATGACTTATTCATTTTATAACCAGAGGTCTGTATCTCCCACTCCCCTTCATCCATTTTGCCCATTCCCCCTCCCTGCCCCTCTGGCAAACAACAGTATGTTTTCTATATTCACTGTTTCACATATTCTAATGTGATCTATACTTCATGGGTGGATTCATTTCATCCAGGTAAGGAAGGAAGTAGAATTATACCAGGGGATAGGGGAAAAGGGAGGGGAGTTGTCAAGAATGGCTCTATTGAACTTTAAAAAATTCCTTATCTTCTGTACAAAAATGCTGATTTGAAGGGACATATACACCCTGATGTCTATAACAGCATTATTATAGCCAAATTATGGGAAGAGCCCAAATGGCCATTGACTGGAGAATGGATAAAGAAGATATATATTCTATGTATACATGATGTATATATCATATATATAATATATGTATATTATATATACATATATATACATATCACATGCAATGGAATATTAGTTATATTAATATTATTAACCTATTAGTTGTTAGAATTATATATATATAAAACACATACACAATGGAATATTAGCCATCAAAAAGAATGAAATCTTGCCACTTGCAAGGATGTAGATAGAGCTAGAGTATATTATGCTAAGTGAAACAAGTCAGTCAAAGACAAGTACCATATGATCTTAGTCTCAGGAGGAATTTAAAAACACAAAACAGATGAACATAAGGGAAGGGGGATAAAAGAGAGGGAAGCAAACCATAAGAGACTCAACTATAGAGAATAAATTGAAGGTTGATAGAAGGAGGCAGATGGGGGCATGGGTCAAATGGGTGATGGATATTAAGGAAGTCAGTGTTGCGTTGAGCACAGGGTGTTATATGTAAGTGATGAATCACTAAAGTGTACTCCTGAAATCAACATTACACTATATATTAGGCAACTAGAATTTAAATAAAAACCTGAAACAAACAAACAAACAAACAAAACATTAGCCTCTGAATTTTTTTCTTTTTTCTTTTTTTTTTTGCCTCTGAACCTTTCAAATCAACTTGAGCTCCTATTTTTTTTCTATATTTCCCACTTGTATTTTACCCTAACTAGCTCCTTTCCAGATTTAAAGGCAGAATCCCAGGAATCTCTAAGGAAGAGTAAAACAGCTGTTACTCAATCCATAGTTATTAATTTTATTGAAAAACACATTATTTAGGAAAATCTATATGGGAACCTGACCAATAAGAGTATAGAAAATAAAGAACATATAGACTATTCTTTTTTTAAAAGTGTTTTTGGGTATAGTCAACATACAATAGTACATTAATTTCAAGTCTACAACATAATGATACAACAAATTTATACATTATGCTATGCTCAGTACAAGTGTACATATGATCTGACACCATACAACACTATCACAATATCATTAACTATATTCCTTATATTGTGATTTTTATTCCTGTGACTTACTTATTTCATAACTGAAAGCCTGTGTCTCCTACTTCTCTCCTTCAATTTTGCCATCCCCTCACCCTTCTGGCAACCATTAGCTTGCTCTCTGTAATTGTAGATCTGATTCTTTTTATTTGTTGGTTTATTAAGTATTTTTTTAGATTCAGATATGAGTGAAATACAGTATTTTTCTTTCTCAATCTGACTTATTACACGTGGCATAACACCCTCTATAGGTTCACGCAGGTTGTTGAAAATGACAGTATCTCATCCCTTTTTGAAAATATTTTTTTATTTTTTATTTTTTTTAATTATTATTATTTGCCCCAGGGGTACAGGTCTGTGAATCATCATGCTTACACCTTTCACAGCATTCACCAAAGCACAAACCCTCCCCAATGTCCATAACCCATCAACCCTACCCCTACCCTCCCACCCCCAGTAACCCTAAGTTTGTTTTGTGAGATTAGGAGTCTCTTGTGGTTTGTCTCCTTCCCCATCCCATCTTGTTTCATTATATTTCCCTCCCTACCCCCCCACAACCCCCACCCNATATATATACCACATCTTCTTTATCCATTCATCTGTTGATGGACATCTAGGTTCTTTCCATAGTTTGGCTATTGTGGACATTGCTGCTATAAACATTCGGGTGCACGTCCCCCTGAGAAACACTACCTTTGTGTCTTTAGGGTAAATACCCAGTAGTGCGATTTCTGGGTCGTAGGGTAGCTCTATTTTCAACTTTTTGAGGAACCTCCATACTGTTTTCCAGAGTGGCTGCAACACCTTGCATTCCCACCAAAAGTGTAGGAGGGTTACTCTTTCTCCACATCCTCTCCAACATCTGTCGTTTCCTGATTTGTTGATTTTAGCCATTCTGACTGGTGTGAGATGGTATCTCACTGTGGTTTTGATTTGTAGATCCTTGATGCCGAGTGATGTTGAGCATTTTCTCATGTGTCTGTTGGCCATTTGGATGTCTTCTTTGGAGAAATGTCTGTTCATGTCTTCTGCTCATTTCTTGACTGGGTTATTTGTTCTTTTGGTGTTGAGTTTGAGAAGCTCTTTATAGATTTTGGATACAAGCCCTTTATCTGATATGTCATTTGCAAATATCTTCTCCCATTCTGTCAATTGTCTTTTGGTTTTGTTGACTGTTTCCTCTGCTGTGCAAAAGCTTTTAATCTTGATGAAGTCCCAAGAGTTCATTTTTGCCCTTGCTTCCCATGCCTTTGGTGATGTTCCTAGGAAGAAGTTGCTGTGGTTGAGGTC
>LNAC01000890.1:64261-168359 GCA_002007465.1 Ailurus styani
TTTAGTCTATTTTTTGTGTGTGGTGTAAGGAAATGATCCAGTTTGATTTTTCTGCATGTGACTGTCCAGTTTTCCCAACACCATTTGTTGAAAAGACTGTCTTTTTCCCACTGGACATTCCTTCCTGCTTTGTCGAAGATTAGTTGACCATAGAGTTGAGGGTCCATTTTTGGGTTCTCTATTCTGTTCCACTGGTCTATGTGTCTGTTTTTGTGCCAGTACCATACTGTCTTGATGATGACAGCTTTGTAATAGAGCTTGAAATCTGGAATTGTGATGCCGCCAACTTTGCTTTTTTTTTTCAACATTCCTTTGGCTATTTGAGGTCTTTTCTGGTTCCATATAAATTTTAGGATTATTTGTTCCATTTCTTTGAAATAAATGGCCGGTAATTTGATGGGGATTGCATTAAATGTGTAGATTGCTCAAGGTAGCACAGATATTTTCACACTATCTGTTCTTCCAATCCATGAGCATGGTATGTTTTTCCACTTCTTTGTGTCTTTCTCAAGTTCTTTCATGAGTACTTTATTGTTTTCTGAATACAGATTCTTTGCCTCTTTGGTTAGGTTTATTCTTAGGTATCTTATGGTTTTGGGTGCAATTATAAATGGGATTGACTCTTTAATTTCTCTTTCTTCTGTTTTGTTTTTGGTATATAGAAATGCAACTGATTTCTGTGCATTGATTTTATATCCTGACACGTTATTGAATTCCTGTATGAGTTCTAGCAGTTTGGGAGTGGAGTTCTTTGTTTTTTCCACATAAAATATCATATCATCTGCAAAGAGTGAGAGCTTGACTTCTTTCTTGACGATTTTAATGCCTTTTATTTCTTTTTGTCCTGTGATTTCTCAGGCTAGGACTTCTAGTAATATGTTGAATAGCAGTGGTGAGAGTGGACATCCCTGTCGTGCTCCTGACTTTAGGGGTAAAGCTCTCACTTTTTCTCCATTGAGAATGCTATTCGCTGTCGGTTTTTCATAGATGGTTTTGATGATATTGAGGTATGTACCATCTATGACTTTTGTCTGTAGTGTCATTTGAAAATATGTTCTCCCGTTCTGTGGGTTGCCTCAATGTTTTGTTGAATTTTTCCATTTCTGTGCAGAAGTTTTTTATCTTGATGAAGTCCCAAAAGTTCATTTTCGCTTTTGTTTCCCTTGCCTTTGGAGACCTGTCTTGAAAGAAGTTGCTGTGGCCGATGTTGAAGAGGTTACTGCCTATGTTCTCCTCTAGGATTTTGATGTATTTCTGTCTCACATTGAGATCTTTCCTCCATTTTGTGTTTATCTTTGTGTATGGTGTAAAAGAATAGTTGAATTTCATTCTTCTGTATATAAACGTCCAATTTTCCCAACACCATTTATTACTGAAGAGACTGTTTTTTATTGCATATTTCTAGCTTGTTGAAGATTATTTGACCATAGAGTTGAGGGTCCATATATGGGCTCTCTATTCTCTTCCATTGACCTATGTATATGTTTTTGTGCCAACACCATGTCATTTTGGTGATCACAGATTTGCAATATAGCTTGAAATCAGGCAATGTAATGCCCCCAGCTTTGTTTTTCTTTTTCACCATTTCCTTGGTGATTCAGGATATTTTCTGTTTCCATATAAAGTTAAGGTTTGTTTGTTCCAGCACTTTGAAATATGCCACTGGTATTATGATTGGCATGGTGTTGAAAGTACAGATTGCTCTGGGAAGTATAGACATTTTAACAATGTTTATTCTTCTGATCCATGAACATGGAATATTTTTCCATCTTTTTGTGTCTTCAATTTCTTTCATGAGTATTCTGTAGTCCCTAGAGCATAGATCTTTACCTCTTTGGTTAGGTTTATTCCAAGGTATCTTATGTTTTTTGGAGTTACTGTAAATGGAATTGATTATCTAATTTCTTGTTTGTGTATAGGAAAGCAACTGAATTCTGTGCATTGATTTTATGTCCTGCCACATTGCTGAATGGTTGTATGAGTTCTAGTAATTTGGGGGTGTGCTCTTTTGGGGATTCCATATAAAGTATCATGTCATCTGTGAAGAGAGAGATTTTGACTTCCTCTTTGCCAATTTGAATGACTTTTATTTGTTTTTGATGTCTGATTGCTGTTACTAGGACTTCTAGTACTATGTTGAACAACAGTGGCAAGAGTGGGCATTCTTGTTGTGATCCTGATCTCAATGGGAAGGCTGTCAGCTTTTCCCTATTGAAAATGATATTCACTGTGGGTTTTTTATAGATGGAATTTATGAAGTAATGGAATGTTCCCTCAATCCCTTTACTCTGAAGAATTTTAATTGGGAATGGATGCTGTATTTTGTCAATTTTTTTTCCTGCATCATTTGAAAGGATCATGTGGTTCTTCTCTCTTCTCTTATTGATGTGTTCTATCACGTTGTTTTGTGAATATTGAACCACCCTTGCTTCCCAGGGATAAATCCTACTTGGTCATGGTGGATAATCCCTTTAATATACTATTGGATCCTATTAGATAGGGTCTTGTTGAGAATTTTGGCATCCGTATTCATCAGGGATATTGGTCTTAAATTTTCATTTTTTGATGGGGTCTTTGCCTGGTTTTGGGATCAACGTAATGCTGGCCTCATAGAATTAATTTGGAAGTTTTCCTCCTGTTTCTATTTTTAGAATCAGCTTCAGGAGAATAGATATTATTTCTTCTTTGAATGATTGGTAGAATTCCCTGGGGCATACATCAGTTCCTGGACTCTGGTTTTTTGGGAGGTTTTTGATCACTGCTTCCATCTCATTACTGGTTATTTGTCTATTCAGGTCATCAAGTTCTTCCTGATTCAGTCTTGGTAGTTTATAGGTTTCCAGGAAGGCATCCATTTCTTCCAGGTTGATTTATTTATGGACATATAATTGTTGATAATAATTTCTGATAATTGTTTCTATTTCCTTGGTGTTAGTTGTGATCTCTTACCTTAATTCATAATTTTATTAATTTGGGTCCTTTCTCTTTTTCTTGTGGATGAGTCTGGCCAGTGGTTTATCGATCTTATTCTTTCAAGGAATCAGCTTCTAATTTCGTTGATCTGCTCTACTGTGGTTCTGGTTTCTAATTCATTGATCTCTGCTCTAATCTTAATTATTTCTCTTCTCAGGTGTGGCTCAGGCTTTATTTGTTGCTCTTTCTCTAGTTCTTTAAAGTGTAAAGTTAATTTGTGCATTCAATATTTTTCAGTTTTTTTTTTTTTTTTTGAGTGAGGGTTGGTTGGCTATGTGTTCTCCCCTTAGGACAGCTTGTGTTATATCCCATAGGATTTGGACTGATGTATTTACACTTTCATTGGTTTCCATGAATTGTTTAAGTTCTTCTTTGATTTCCTGGTTGACCTAAACATTCTTGAGCAGGTTGGTCTTTAGCTTCCAATTGTTTGAATTTCTTTCAAACTATTTCTTTTGATTGAGTTCCAATTTCAAGGCATTGTGGTCTGAGAACATGCAGGGGATACTTTCAATCTTTTGGTATTGGTTGAGACCTGATTTGTGACCCAGTTTGTGGTCTATTCTTGAGAAAGTCCATGTGTGCTAGAGAAGAATGAGTATTCTGTTGTTTTAAGGTGGAATGTTCTGTATATATCTATGAGGTCCATCTGGTCCAATGTTTCATTTAAAGGTCTTGTTTCTTTGTTCATTTACTGCTTAGATGATCTGACCATTGCTGAGAATGGAATGTTGAGGTCTCCTACTATTAATGTATTATTATCAATATGTCTATTTTGGTTAAGTTGGCTTATGCAGTTGACTGCTCCCCTATTGGGGGCATAGATACTTACAATTGTTAGACCTTGTTAGGTAGGCCACTGAAGAATAATACAGTGTCCTCCTATATCTTTAACCATGGTCTTTAGCTTAAAATCAAATTTGTCTGATATGAGAATTGCTACCCCAGCTTTCTTTTGTAGTGCGTTAGGAGGAAAGATGGTTCTCCATCCCTTCACTTTCAGTCTGGATGTAATGTTAGGTTCAAAATGAGTCTCTTGTAGACAGCATATGGATGGGTCTTGTCTTTTTATATAGTCTGCCACCCTGCGCCATTTTATGGGAGCATTTAGGCCATTTACGTTGAGAGTGACTATTGAAAGATATGATTTTATTGTCCTTACATTGCCTGTGAGGTCCTTGTATCTATACATTGTCTCTGTAAATTTCTGTTCTAGATCTCTCTTGGGGTCTTTCCTTTTTTATAGAACCCCCCCTTAATATTTCTTGTAGTGCCAGCTTAGTGGTCACATATTCTTTCAGTCTCTGCTGATCCTGGAAGCTCCTTTTTTCTCCATCTGTTCTGAATGACAGCCTTGCTTGGTAAAGTGTTTCTGGTTGCATATTCTCATTTAGTACCCTGAATATGTCTTCCCAGCCATTTCTGGCTTGCCAGGTCTCTGTTGACAAGTCTGATGTTATTCTGATGTTCCTCTCTCTGTATGTAAGGAACATCTTTCCCCTAACTGTCCTTAAGAGGATTTTCTTGGTTCTGCAATTCACGCTCTTAAATATTACATGCCAGGGCATTTGTCTGTTCTCCTTCATCTTGGGAGGGGTCCACTCTGCTTCTAGAACAGGAATGTTTGTTTCATTCCCCTGATTAGGGAAGTTATGTTATAATTTGCTCAAATATACCTTCTCATCCTCTCTCTCACCCCCTCAGTGTTCCCAATAATTCTGACATTGGAATGTTTCATGGCATCATTTATTTTTCTAATTCTGTTTTCACAGATTCTAAGCTGTTTGTTCCAGGCCTCCTCCTGTTCCTTCTTTTCTATCAGTTTGTCTTCTAGATCACTAATTCTTCTGCCTCATTTACCCTATCTGTTAGAGTATCTAGATTAGATTGCACCTCAGGGATAGTATTTTTATGTTCTTCCAGTTCACCTTTCCTTTCTGCCCTTAGAGAATCTATGTTGCCATTAATAGTTTTCTCCAACCTTGTCATTGTCTGTGTAACTGTTATCCTGAAGTTTATTTCTGATATCTTGCTTATATCCTTATCCATTAGTTCTGTGGCAGAGGTCTCATCTCAGTTTCTGAATTTTACCTGTGTTGGGGGTTTCACCTCTTAGTCATTCTGTTGAGGGGTGGTTGAGGCAATGTACAGAGTCTAAATTATTGACCACAACCCAAGAAAGATGCACCTGTTTTATAGGGACTTTAGGGTTGTTGGCCTCTTGTTCTTCCAGTCTGTCTTCTGGGGGAGGGGCCTGCCACGCTGTTACTCAGGCAACTCTTTTTGGGCCGAGTTGCCCTGCCTCCTGTGGGGGGGGATGGGCTTAGTGAAAACCAGTTTGGGGGGCTTTTGTTTTCTGGGGACTTTCCCTAGTGGCTTTCTTCATATATTCCAAGAGTTAGAACAGAAGTGACTGTGACCAAACTTCTATCTCAGAAAAGAGAGATCACAGACTTTACTTCAGTGAGCTTTTCAGGCCACACTGTCTCCATTTTTGTCTGTGCTGCTATAAACTGCAGCTTCCTGAGTTATGCGCCCCACAGCACCACTCCCAGCCCTCACTTCCAGGTCCAGGCATGTCTCTTCCTTTTATGCTTTTAAATCTGCCACCCCCCCCCATTCACATGCATGCCCCCATAGCTCCAGGTTTCGGCCTGGAGAGCTGCCCTAAACTCCTTTCCCCACCACTACTGGTCTGTGAGTCTGTGCCCAGTCCCAAGCATGGGTGAATTTTGCACCCTGGCAGTGCAGGATCCCAGAGTCTCCCTCCCCTTTCTATTTACCTTCTGATATCTTCCCTCAGAATCATGGCTCTCCACCTCATACCTCAAAACCAACCACCAGAGATATTCTGTTTGTAGAGAATTGGGTATATCTTTTACATCTCAGGCTGATTTCATAGGTGTTTAGAGTGGTCTGGAAGATATCCAGCTCAATTCAGGGTACTGGCTGAAATAGGGTCCCCTACTCCTCTGCCATCATCTGCTCTCACTTAAGTTGTTTTCATATCATATATGGCATTCTTATTGCCTTGATGAGATAAGACATTGCAAGACCTTGATTCAGCACCCACCATGAGTTGTGCTTGTGTCGACCAAGCCTGCCCTGTGGTCTATCAATTCTTAGCAAAACCCTTTCCATAATAAGACTTCAATAAATCTTATCTTTTGCCATCATTAAAATAATTTGAAAGTAATGTTGGAAGGATAGTTGTTTGGGTTTTCCTTTTTTTAAAGATTTTGTTTATTTGTTTAAGAGAGAGTGTGTGAGCATGACAGGAGCAGAGAGAGAGGGACAAGCAGATTCCACACTGAACACAAAGCCCAACATGGGGCTTGGTTCCATGACCTTGAGATCATGACCTGAGCCAAAATCAAGAGTCGTACACTTAACCAATTGAACAACCCAGGCACCCCCGTGTTTTCCTGTTTCGACAGTAAGTTCTTCACAATATATCATCATATATTTCCTTCTTTATATATCACCTTCAAGTGTACCTCTTATACCTACGTGAATCTGGTCTGTGGAAGGATTTTCTGATTTGTGAATGTTATACTATGCAAGTAAGCTTCCTCAAGAGAAAAGTATGCTCAAAAGCAGCTCTGAAGGTTGATTTTACTGCTTCTTGCTTTGTAGCATGAAGACACAATAGGACAAGCATTTCATATCTACACATTACTATTGTGAATAATTTTTTTAAAGATTTTATTTATTTATTTGACAGAGAGAGATCACAAGTAGACAGAGAGGCAGGCAGGGAGAGAGGAGGAAGCAGGCTCCCTGCTGAGCAGGCAGCCCGATGCGGGCTTTGATCCCAGAACCCTGAGATCATGACCTGAGCCGAAGGCAGAGGCTTTAACCCACTGAGCCACCCAGGCGCCCACTATTGTGAATAATTTTTATGTGTACTGAGAATATTCTTTCCATATGCTCAAAAAATTTGAATAATAAGTCTAATATACATTCTGCTATCTTCCATATTTTGAATGCAATTACACCTATTGTTAAACCAAAAAACCCAAACACTGCCTGCTTTACCTTCTCCTTGTTCATGACATACTATACTTAAAGATTCATAATGTCTCTTAAGAGACATAATGTAAGGAGTAAGTGAGATTTCAACCCTAGGGTTTTGATGACTTTTAAAAATGTTCACTGAGATAACTAAAGATGGCTTCCTATTCTCCATATTGAATATATTATCATAGTTTTAATAGTTCATCTAAGGATTAATTTAAAGGTGTGCCATCAGATTTTTCTCTTTAAATAACCTCTTTTCTTCAACATTGTGTGATGGCTTCAGTTTTTAAGTGTTCCGTAGTTAGTCACTATCACTTTTTAAAGAAAGGGAATAGCTACTTTACCCATTTCCTATTTTAGAACTTTAGACTGCAGCTTTCTCAAATTTCTGAGTCTATGAAGAAGGATGGGTATGAAAAAAAACACAGACATGTCTGGTGGTAGTTCAAAGAGGAACTTTTTGATTTCCACAGTCCTTCTCAAATGTCCAGAATTCTAATCAGATTTTAAGTCAATTTGAGTTGACAAAAAAGTTATTTATTGATATATCATAAAAGATGGTGGATAAAGGCACCTAGGATCCTCAATTCTAGAAAGAAATCCAGAAAAGCGTGGCCAATTCAAAATATTTAAGCTCTTGAGCATTTGATGAAGATAGGTAGAATGCCATGGGAAGTCAAGTGTTAGGGGAATCAACCATCTAAAGTAGTTCTGATTTTTTAATTTTAATTTTTACCAAGTTTTATTTAAATCCCAGTTAGTGTACAGCATGATATTAGTTTCAGGTGTAGAAGTTAGTGATTCAACACTTCCATAAAATACCCAGTGCACTCACAACAAGTGCATTCCTTAATCCCCATCACCTATTTAACCCATTCCCCAAACAGACCTACCCTCTGGTTACCATCAATTTGCTCTCTATAATTAACAGTCTGTTTCTTGGTTTGCTTCACTCTTCTTTTCCCCTATGATCATTTTTTTTTGTTTCTTAAATTCCGCATATGAGTGAAATCATATGGTATTTGTCTTTCTCTGACTGACTTACTTTGCTTAGCACACTTTTCTAGCTCCATCTATGTCACTGAAATTGGTACGTTTCCATTATTTCTATGGCTGAGTAATATTTCATTGTATTAATGTATACGTATTAATGTAATCTTTTTTATTCATCTACTGGTCGATGGACACATGGGGAAAAAAAGAATACTGGTTGTAAAAATGCTGAGTAGATGTATGCTACTTTTTTTTCTATTTTGAAACAGTTTTCTGAAGATGCAATTTACTGTCATAAATTCACACATTTAAATATAAAAAGTAAAATAGTACCATGCTGTCTTGGTGATCACAGCTTTGTAGTAAAGCTTGAAATCAGGCAACATGATACCCACAGCTTTGTATCTTTTTCAACATTTCCTTAGCGATTCAGGGTCTTTTCTGGTTCCATACAAATTTTAGGATTGTTTGTTCCAACACATTAAAAAATGCTGGTGGAATTTTGATTGGTATGGCGTTGAAAGTATAGATTGCTCTGGGTAGTATAGACACTTTAACAATGTTCATTCTTCCAATGCATGAGCATGGAATGCTTTTCCATCTTTTTGTATCTTCTTTGATTTCTTTCATGAGCGTTCTGTAGTTCATCGAGTAGAGATCCTTTACATCTTTGGTTAGGTTTATTCCAAGGTATCTTATGGTTCTTGGTGCTATACTAAATGGAACCAATTCTCTAATTGCCCTTTTTCTATTTTCATTGCTAGTGTGTAATAAAGCAATTGATTTCTGTGGATTAATTTTGTATCCTGCCACATTACTGAATTGCTGTATGAGTTCTAGTAGTTTGGGGATGGAGTCTTTTGGGTTTTCCATATAAAGTTTCATGCCATCTGCAAAGAGAGAGAGTTTGACTTCTTCTTTGCCAATTTGAATACCTTTTATTTCTTTTTGTTGTCTGATTGCTGTTGCTAGGACTTCTAGTAATATGTTGAACAACAGTAGTGAGAGTGGGCATCCTTGTTGTGTTCCTGATCTCAGTGGGAAGGCTGTCAGTTTTTCTTCAAGGAGAATGATATCCAATGTGGGTTTTTCATAGATAGATTTTTAAAAAATATTTTATTTATTTATTCGACAGAGAGAGAGATCACAAGTAGGCTGAGAGACAGACAGAGAGAGAGAGAGAGAGGGGAAGCAGGATCCCTGCTGAGCATGGAGCCAATGCGGGGCTCGATTCCATGACCCTGAGATCATGACCTGAGCTGAAGGCAGAGGCTCAACCCACTGAGCCACCCAGGCGCCCCACCATAGATAGTTTTATGAAGTTGAGGAATGTTCCCTCTATCCCTATACTTTGAAGAGTTTTAATCAGGAACACATGCTGTATTTTGTCAAATGCTTTTTCTTCATCAATTGAGAGGACAATGTGGTTCTTCTCTTGAGAGTCCAGATATGGACCCTCAACTTTATGGTCAAATAATCTTCAACAAAGCAGGAAAAAATATCCAGTGGAAAAAAAGACAGTCTCTTCAATAAATGGTGCAGGGAAAATTGGACAGCTATGTATAGAAAATGAAATTGACAATTCTGTCACACCATACACAAAGGTAAACTCGAAATGGATGAAAGACCTCAAGGTAAGGCAGGAATCTATCAAAATCCTAGAGAAGAAAATAGGCAGTAACCTCTTTGACATTGGCCACAGCAACTTCTTTCAAGACATGTCTTCAAAGGCAAAGGAAACAAAAGTGAAAATGAACTTTTGGGACTTCTTCAAGATAAAAATCTTCTGCACAGCAAAGGAAACAGTTAACACAACAAAGAGGAAACCCACAGAATGGGAGAAGATATTCGCAAATGGCACTACAGACAAAGGGCTGATATCCAAGATCTATAAAGGACTTCTCAAGCTCAACACCCAAAAAACAGATAATCATGTCAAAAAATGGGCAGAAGACATGAACAGACACTTCTCCAAAGAAGACATACAAATGGCTAACAGACACATTAAAAAATGTTCATCATCACCAGCCATCAGGGAAACTCAAATCAAAACCACATTGAGATACCATCTTATACAAGTTAGAATAGCCAAAATCAACAAGACAGAAAACAACAAGTGTTGGAGGGGATGTGGAGAAAGGGGAACCCTCTTTCATTGATGGTGGGAAAGCAAGTTGGTGTAGCGACTTTGTAAAACAGTGTGGAGATTCATCAAAAAATTAAAAATAGAGCTACCCTATGACCCTGCAATTGCACTACTGTGTGTTTACCCCCAAAATACAGATGTAGTGAAAAGAAGGGTCATATGTACCCTTCTGTTCATAGCAGCAATGTCCACAATAGCCAAACTGTGGAAAGAGCCGAAATTACCTTCAACAGACAAATGGATAAAGAAAATGTGGTCCATATATACAATGGAATATTACTCAGCCATAAGAAAGGATGAATACCCAACTTTTGAATCAACATGGACAGGTCTGGAAGAGATTATGCTGAGTGAAATAAGTTAAGCAGAGAAAGTCAATTATCATATGGTTTCACTTACTTGTGGAACATAAGGAATAAAATGGAGGACTTTAGAAGAATGGAAGGAAAAGTGAATCGGGGTAAATCAGAAGGGGAGATGAACCATGAAAGACTGTGGACTCTGAGAAACAAGCTGAGGGTTATGGAAGGGAGTGTGGGATGGGTAAGCCTGGTGGTGGGCATTAAGGAAGGCACGTATTGCATGGAGCTCTGGGTGTAGTGCATATACAATGAATCTTGGATCACTGAAAAAATAAAATAAAATAAAATTTGATTTAAAAAGTAAAATAAAACTGCTCTGATTTAGAGCTTGAAAGTGGAAAGGCATGACTAGAAATAAAACGAAAGAACAAAATACTCCAGACAGCACAACAGGTGGAAAAAAGTGGAAAGAGTATTTTTATGGCAATTAAGATAAAGTCCAGTCTCCTAAACAGAAAGAGGAAAGCTGCTTTTGTACATAGGTCCCTTCTAGCTTTTCTCTAGGTTTAAACTAATCATTTTCATGCCTGGGTGGATGAATATGTACACCAAGACATATATGTGCACATTCATTCTTTAAGTCAAAAAGTCAGTTTAAATTTCTGAATCTCTAATCCTTCTCCAATGAGGACATGAGGTGTTTATGTATTTAGAAAAAGGAGAGGTGATTGGAGTTGAGTATTATTAAAAGTAGAGCTAAAAAAAAAGTAGAGCTAAACTAAACCTAGAGGGATTTCAAATTTTACATCAACCAACATCTTAACAGCATCCCGAAATGTAGCACGATGAGATAAAAGAATTCATCAATTTGTACGAACTAATGAACTAGGCAAGCCTAGAGACTTTGGAGATAGCATCAAGCATAGTGGCAGCTGCATCCAGGCAAAATAATATTAGACATGTATATATGCATGTTGTATGTATGTATGTATGTATGTGTGTGTGCATATATTGATTCATTAGGTATTTGATTAGTACCTAGCATGAAAATATGTAAAAATTATTACCTAACATGAAACTTTGAAATATGTAAACTATAATACAGTGAAGCACTTTTTCTTTCTCAAAGCATCTAGATTGTTTTGGGGTTCTGTGTTATTTACTATATGTTAGAAATGTATTTATAACACATTGTAGTGGGATGGATGAGTTTCCCTCAAAATATATGTCCACATCCTTATCCCCAGAACCTATGTATATTTCTTTATTTGAAGCAGGTTTTGAAGATATAATTAAACTGAGGATCTTGAGGAGATAATCCTGGGTTATTTGGGTGGGCCCTAAATTTAATTATAAGTGTCCTTAAACAGGTATACAGAGCAGAGACACACACAGAGACACAGAGGAGAAAGCGATGTGAAGATGTAGGTAGGTACTGGAGTGCTGAGTCTATAAGCCAAGGAACACCTGGATCCACCAGAAGGTGGCAGAGGCAAGAAACTGATTTTCCCCTAGAACATTGGAAAGAATCATGGTGACATATAAATTTGGACCTCTGGACTCTAGGACTGTGAGAGAATACATTTATCTTGTTTTAAGCCACCCGATTGGTAGTAATTTCTTGTAGCAACCCTAGGAAACCAATACTCCACATCAAACCCAGAATATATGTATTTATTTATTTTTAGCTGCACTAAACTTCTAAAAGCAAGTAAATAATATTCATAATAAGGATGTGTCAAAAATTGTTTAAGTGGCACATAATAACTGAAGTTTCAGAGACAAAAAATATCATTGTAAAAACAAGAGATATTTACATAAAGTAGTTGATGACTAGAGAACAAGCAGTAAGCAGAGCCACATAAGTAACTGGTACAGATAGTTTAGCATTCCAGGAATTCAAGTGTACTAAAGATTAGTAAGAATAGTTACTAGTGGAAGTCTTATGAAACAGATGGAATTGAAATTTGGGGCCTAAGGAAAGCTGGGATTTGGTGAATTAGTCAGGCTGATTGAAGGATATTCCAAGCAGAAAGAATGGTGTGGGAAAATGTGTCCCTGAGAATGTTTTAGAAATATATTACCCAATTAAATAATATTATAAAAATATTGTTAATTACTTGGCTATAATTTGTTGATGCAATTGTGTATGAGAGTGCCATTTGTAGGTGATGCATGCTGAATTACTTATGGGTGAAGTTTCTCAATGCAAATTACTTTCAAAGGTAAAAAATGAGAGAAGGAGACACATAGAGTTGGAAGGGGTAGAGAAAGTGTGTGTAAATACCTTCAATTATGTGAGAATATGTATAAAATGTTAACAATATTAAATTGGAGGGTGGAGATGTGTATGATACAATATGAGCCCTAAAGTTGCTCATACATGTTGTCCAAGAAATCCTACCTCTATGAAATAATCAGAAACTAAGAACAAAGACCAGTGACAACCAAGTATATTTATTATATTGTATATGGTGATATAGGAATTCAAAGAAGGTTGAGAAGCATGTGTGACTGAACTAGACAGCCACACACTAATCCTATCTCATGACATAAACAAATCATATAATGAGCCAAACCACTAGGTTTCTGCCCACTAGAATGTTGCCAACATTGTATTTTTATAGAATATGAGTTCTGAGCCTTTGTTCCCTGGGAACATGGCCAGTGTTCTGTGGCCACGTAAGCACAAGCACCCTAGTTTTACTAAAAACAAGATAGCTTGGAGAAGTCAAGAAACAAAAAAGCTCTTAGATTATCTATTATCCAGAATTCTCTACACATTGAACCAATTTCAAAGTGTCTTCAAATTCTGGAGACTTAGTATACTTAAACAATGCATGAAAAAATTTTAGAATGGTACTTAGGTGTACTGAGATTTCAAAATAAGGTAGCTATGCATGCTTGACATTTTACTGAGTATTTTTTTATTATATGTCCAATAGGTTTTTGTCTAACACTTATACTCAGCTTTAGTATTAATTAAATAAATTAATACTAAAATTAATTTTAGTGTTAATTTAGTATTAATTAGGGCCAGAAACCAGCAGATGTTTTGCAACAATTAGCAAGTGTTGATGTACGAATAGTCCCTAAATGGCAGCAGCTACAATAAGGTAAATAAAATATTAAGTCGGATTTGGTATTAACACACTACAAAGGAAAATCCCCCCTATGTGCATGTAACTTAAATTCAGTTGTACACCAAAGGAAAACATTTAATTGTTAAAAATTATTTTTGGTAAAATATGACTCTTAAAGATAAGCCAGATACTTAATCTGGTGACTTAAATAAAGAAACAAGGGGCACCTTGGTGGCTCAGTTGGTTAAGTGTCTGCTTTCAGCTCAGGTCATGATTCCAGGGTCCTGGGATCAGGCTCAGTGGGGAGTCTGCTTTTCTCTCTCCCTCTCCCCCTCCCCCTGCTTGTGCTCTCTCTATATATCTCTCTCTCTCAAGTAAGTAAAATCTTTTAAAAAAGAGAAACAGATTGTTACTGGATACACAAAACTGCATAGTCAGCTTTATAAACAACTTAAAAGATTTTCAAGGATAATTTTGAGGGTATTCACTTTTTACTCATGGAATGACTTTAAAACTTAAAACTGAGCAAAATCGGACTTCTACATCTAACACAGACTGCTTGCCTGTTTTTTTTTTAAATCCTTGTTCTGGGGTGTGCCCAAAGTTACAATTTTCTTATCTGTAAGATGAGAATATTAATACTATCTATCTGTGATTATTTATTTTGTGTCAATTTGGGTGGCTCACAGTGCTCAGATATTTGGTCAAACATTCTGAATGTTTCTGTGAAGATGTTTTTGGCTGAAATTAACATTTAAATCACCAGACTTTGAGTAAAGCAGATTACCCTCCATAATGTGGGTTGGCCTCATTCCATCACTTGAAGGCCTTAATAGACAAAAACTGAGCTCCTCCAAGCAGGAAAGAGCTCTTCCACCCAACTGCCATTGAAACTGCAACTCTTCCCTGGCCCTCCAATCTGCCAGCCTACCCCCTATCAAATTTTAGATTCATTAGAATTCTATAGTCATGTAAGCAATTCCTTAAAATTTCTCTCTTTCTCAATAGCTAGGTAGACAGATATATACTTTATTTTATATATAAATATATATGTGTACATGTGATAAATATATTGTCATTTATATCTATAGATATAGAGATATAGTATATATATACATTTACATGCATACAGATGACAGATAGATAGATGATAGATAGATAGATAGATAGATAGATAGATAGATAGATAGATAGATAGATAATAGATAGGAGAGGGAAAGAAAGAGAGAGAGAGGGAGAGGTTGAGACATACACATTCTGTTGAATCTGTTTTTTTGGAGAACCCTAACACAGTATCCAAAAGGTATATTATGAAGATTAAAAAAGACAATGTATTTAATCTTCAGAGTGCCTGAAATGTGGAACAGTATTAGGTAAATGATTGCTATTGTCTACCAAGTGTCTAACTTACCTCTATAGCTTTGACCCCAGAGGCTATATTACTTTTAGGCCAGATCTATTCTGTATTCAGACCTGAAACCCAGGCTGTCAGGTATTTCCTAGAAACCTTCCTTCCTTCACTCCTTTTCAGTTTCCAACATGTTGTTAGAAAAAAAAAGAGCTTTAGCTCTACAATGATTACCAGGTACTCAGCACTATTATAGCTCAATATTAGTATCTCATTTTCTTGATAACTGACCTGTTTGAAGACATGCATTGAGCCACCTTCTGATTTAAGTTGGACTTCCAAGTTGTTTATGAGTTGATCCATATCTGGAAAAAAGACAAGGAACACACAATGTTAGAATAAGATCTAATCCACTATATGTGTAGAGTATGCCATTTACCCTTGGTTATACCTGTTTGCATTCAATGAACATCCTTTTTTCAGGACTTACTAGATATTGAGAAGTCAGTGTTTGGACAACATTATAATTTGTATATTCTACTCATTAAGATGCCCCTGGCTTGTCCCCAATAATATTAGCTGCCCCCCAGAAATCCTATATACGTGAGAATATCCTTCTTCCAACCACTCCAACCAGCCCTACCCGCAAAGATCCTCTATGGATATTTACCCTAATGAGCTTCTAAACACATTAGCACCAAATATCTTAAAGGAAGTATTTTCTGTCTATTTCTCTGAAACACACAAGCTAGATGGGGTTAATATGAAGAGTCTTCTATTTCCCTGTTCATTTGTCTTTCTATAAAAAGAGAGACTTGGTGGCCTCGTTATGCTGCCCTACATACATCATCATAATCATTCCTACCAGAAGCACCTACCAGTACTTCTTTAACCAGATTTCCTTTGCTCTGTCTACAGTTTAATCTCACTAAAGAGGAAAAATAGAGCAAGGAAGATAAATCCACAACTTTCTTATAACTTAGTTGGTCAGATTTTGGATTATTCTAAGTGTCTCCAAATAAATTACAATAGTTTCCTCATTTAAGACCCGATTGTGTTTCAAAAGGTACTCTATAAATCAGTTATTTTTTTAAAAATTTTATTTATCTATTTGACAAAGAGATAGAGAGCACAAGTAGGCATAGTGGCAGGCAGGGGGAGAGGGAGAAGCAGGCTCTCTGCCAAGCAGGGAGCCCGATGAGGGACTTGATCCCAAAGGCAGCTGCCCAACCTTCTGAGCCACCCAGGCACCCTCCATTAATTGTTTTTGACATCAAATATATTTACCCATAAAAATGTTCATTTTATAGGTCACTTCATAAAAAAACATTTAACTAATGCAGTTAAAATACAACAAACACACAATAAACAAAGATACAAAATTATAATATAGCTACACAAAAAAGCAAAAATTAACCTCAGAATAATTCCTTTATTTTTTGAATGTCAGGAATTGAGGAAACCAGTCCTAATTTGATGGCAATAACACACAAAGAATCTTCTATAAATCTGATGAGGAAAACTTTTGTGCCACTACTGAAGAATTTGGAGAATGTTGACACATTAAAATAACACTGATTTAGCTAGAGTGTATTATGCTAAGAGAAATGAGTTAGAGAAAGACAAAAAGCATATGATTTCACTCATATGTGGAATTTAAGGAACAAAACAGATGAACATATGGGAGGGGGAAAAAAGAGAGAGGGAAACAAACCGTAAGAGGATCTTTCTTTTTTTTTTTTTTAAAGATTTTATTTATTTATTTGACACAGAGAGATTACAAGTAGGCAGAGAGGCAGGCAGAGAGACAGGGAGAGGAGGAAGCAGGCTCCCTGCTGAGCAGAGAGCCCAATGCGGGCCTCGATCCCAGGACGCTGAGATCATGACCTGAGCCGAAAGCAGAGGCTTTAACCCACTGAGCCACCCAGGCGCCCAAGAGGATCTTTCTAATAGAGAACAAACTGAGGGTTGATGGAGGGAGGGGGGTGGCAGATGGGCTAGATGGGTGATAGGTATTTTTTTAAAGATATTTTATTTATTTATTTATTTATTTATTTATTTATTTATTTATTTTTTGACAGAGAGAGAGAGAGAGAGAGAGAGAGAGGGAGAGAGAGAGTGAGAGAGATCACAAGTAGGCTGAGAGGCAGGCAGAGAGAGAGAAGGGAGCAGGCTCCCTGCTGAGCAGAGAGCCCGATGTGGGCCTCCATCCCAGGATCCTGAGATCATGACCTGAGCTGAAGGCAGAGGCTTTAACCCACTGAGCCACCCGGGTGCCCATAGATGGGTGATAGGTATTAAGAAGGGCACTTTTATTTTTATTCTTTTAAAGATTTTATTTATTTATTTGATATAGAGAGAGATTACAAGTAGGAAGAGAGGCAGGCAGAGAGAGAGGAGGAAGCAGGCTCCCCGCTGAGCAGAAAGCCCAATGTGGGGTTCGATCCCAGGACCCTGGGATCATGACCTGAGCTGAAGGCAGATGCTTACTGACTGAGCCACCAGGCGCCCCCGTCCTATGTGTTTCTTTCTCCCAGAAATGATTAGCATTTGAGAGCTNGGCACTTTTATGATGAGCACTGGGTATTGTATATAATTGATGAACCACTAAATTCTACTCCTAAGCCAGTATTGCACTCTATGTTAACTAACTACAATTTAAATAAACATTTGGAAAAATAAAAAGTAAAATAGCCCAAATTTTATCTCCAAACACATATATTTTCCTTTCTTTCATCCAAGTGTATGAATAGAACTGCTCACATATATATCCTTCAATTACCAAATATTTATTGCATAATTATTATGTGTCAGAGTTTATGCTAGGCACATTGTTATCAGTTTGGGATCTGGATAAACCAGACATAGAGTCAGCAAGTATAGCAGAGAGCACTGAACTGAGAGTTAGATGCCCAGGGGTTATATCCTACAGTCTGTGTCAAGGTCTTTTTATGTAAGCCTCAACTTCCCCATTTAGAATTAAAAGTTTTCAAACTGCTTTCTGCATAGTCCTAAGGCTTCTATGAAGTCTCTTGGAGGGTGAGGTCAGGGTTGATTAGGGAAGAAGCATATTTTTTAAAAAATATATTTTTTTATTTATTTGACAGAGAGAGCACAAGCAGGGTGAGCAGGAGAAGGAGAAGCAGGCTTCCCACTGAGCAGGGAGCCCAATTTAGGGCTCAATCCCAGGACCCTGGGATCATGACCTAAGTGGAAGGCAGATGCTTAACCAATTGAGCCACCTAGGTGCCCCAAGTAAGAAGCATATTAAGGAATAAGCACAGAAATCAGACACAGAAAAATCCAATTTCCATTAGACTGTAAGCTCTTCGCAGGCAGAGATTTTCATCTTTGATATTTTTTTCCAATGATGTATTTCAAGGGGTTAGAACAGTTTCTGGCACATGGTAGGTGTTCAAACACATATCTGAAGGTTTTTGATGAATGGCAGAAAAGGAGAATGAGGAAGTGTGTTTTCCCAAGTACAGGAATTGGACAAGAGTGAGAAAGAAAGAGAAAAGTAGAGATATTGTGTGTAAGAGATGTTTAAGGTGTAATTAACTATGAAGTATGAGGTGCCAGAAAGGGCAGCTTTTTCTGATTTCAAGGAGGGGGAAAAGGGGATATGATGGGGGACAAGATGGAGCCAGGAGACTTTGCTTGGTTGCTGCCAGAAACATTTGTAAGAGAGAGTGGAGTGAATTTGGTTCTTTCCATTCACATATCCTTTCACTAGATCTCATCATATTTAGCCAGAGCAACTTAGAAAAGCCATCTCCTTTCTAGCCTTTTTAAATTTTTATGGCTTATAAGACAACAGGGCTGAGGAAGCAGAGTGACTTTGACATGATATTTATTCCCTATAAACCTAAGACTTTTCTCCTGTCAGAGGCAGAGTGGTGGTGGTAGTACTGATTTAATAGGGTTAATATGAGGATTCCTTGAATTAGCACCTTGAAATACACTCAAAACAGTTCTTGTCATATAAAAAGTTCCCAATATAATTAGCTATTATTATCATCACTACCGTTAATATTGTTGATGGCCATAATCTTTAGCCTTAGCCCAGAAGGTTATATCCTAGGCATCAAGCAAGTCTTTCCTACACAATGTGCTCACAAACCTCTCCACATCTCATGTTTAGAATCTCAGTTTTTAGCACTACCATCAACCTAGCCCCAGTCTAAAAACTTGAGAGTCAGTCACATTTGACTTCATTCTCACCATCTCCATTCAGCTGGTTATCAGCTGTAATTAATTCAACAGCAGAAATATCTTTTAAAAGTGACCATTCATCATCTAGTCACTTTTCCTCCTAGCCATATTCCACATTGCTACCTAAGTATGGTGGAAAGGTGTGGGCTCTAGAGTGAGTGCCTAGAGTCACATCATGGCTCTGTAAATTCTTCTTTTTTTAATATTTTATTTGTTTATTTTAGAGAAAGGCAGGAAGAGGGGCAGAGGGAGATGGAGAGAGAGAATATCAAGCCAATTCCCTTCTGAGCACGGTACCCTAAGTAGGGCTCTATCCCACAACCCTGAAATCAAGAGTCAAGAGTCCCATGCTTAATGGACTGAGCCACCCAGGCACCCTCTGCCTCTGTAACTTCTTCTTCTTTTTTTTTTAAATTTTATTTTGTTTTATTTTTTCAGTGTTCCAACAGTCATTGTTTATGCACCATACCCAGTGCTCCATGCAATAGGTGCCCTGCTTAATACCCACCACCAGGCTCAATCATCCCCCTACCTCCCTCCCCTCTAAAACCCTCAGTTTGTTTCTCAGAGTCCATAGTCTCTCATGGTTTCCTCCCCCCACCCCCGATTCACCCAATTCACTTTTCCTTTCCTTCTCCTATTGTCCTCCGTGTTATTCCTTATGTACCACAAGTAAGTGAAACCATATGATAATTGACTTTCTCTGCTTGACTTATTTCACTCAGCATAATCTCCTCTAGTTCTGTCCATGTTGTTACAAAAGTTGGGTATTCATCTTTTCTGATGCATGCGTAATATTCCATTGTATATATGGACCACATCTTCTTTATCCATTCACATTGTCCTCTCAATTGATGCAGAAAAAACATTTGACAAAATACAGCATCCGCTCCTGATTAAAACTTTTCAAAATATAGGGATAGAGGAAACATTCCTCAACTTCATAAAATCTGTCTATGAAAAACCCACAGCAAATATCATTCTCAATGGGGAAAAACTGGCAGCTTTCACACTGAGATCAGACAAGGATGCCCACTCTTGCCACTGTTGTTCAACATAGTGCTAGATATCCTAGCAACAGCAATCAGACAGAAAAAAGAAATAAAAAGTATTCAAATGGGCAAAGAAGAAGTCGACTCTCTCGTCATTATATTTTATATGGAAAACCCAAAAGACTCCACCCCCAAACTACTAGAACTCATACAGCAATTCAGTAATGTGGCAGGATACAAAATCAATCCACAGAAGTTGCTTTCTTATACACTATCAATGAAAATAGAGAAAGGGAAATTAGAGAATCGGTTCTATTTACTATAGCACCAAGAACCATAAGATACCTTGGAATAAACCTAACCAAAGATGTAAAGGATCTGTACTCAAGGAAGTACAGAACACTCATGAAAGACATTGAAGATTATACAAAAAGATGGAAAAGCATTCCATTCTCATGGATCCAAAGAATAACATTGTTAAAATGTCTATACTGCTCAGAGCAATTTATACTTTCAATGCCATCCCAATCAAAATCCCACTGGCATTCTTCCAAGTGCTGGAAAGAACAATCCTAAAATTTGTATAGAACCAGAAAAGACCCAAAATCGCTAAGGGAATGTTGAAAAAGAAAACCAGAGCTGGGGCATCATGTTTCCTGATTTCAAGCTTTAGTACAAAGCTGTGATCACCAAGACAGCATGGTACTGGCACAAAAACAGACACATAGACCAATGGAACAGAGTAGAGAGTCCAGTTACGGACCATCAACTCTACAGTCAAATAATCTTCGACAAAGCAGGAAAAATATGCAGTGGAAAAAACACAGTCTCTTCAATAAATGGTGCTGGGAAAATCGTACAGCTGTGTATAGAAGAATGAAACTCGACCATCCTCTCACACCATACACAAAGATAAACTCGAAATGGATGAAATACTTCAGTGTGAGGCAGGAATCTATCAAAATCCTAGAGGAGAAAATAGGCAGTAACCTCTTCAACATTGGCCATCTCAACTTCTTTCTTTCAAGGACATAGTTTTCATATGTCATCCCCATTTCATAGATAATGAATTTGGAGGCTCAAGGTTACATAGTTTAGAAGTCATGGAATCAACTGGAATTCTTACCCTCTGACTCAAATGACAGTGCTCCATCACTACTTTCCAATATCATAGATCTGGTAAGCATCTTCTTTTTTTTTTTTAAATACAACTATCTGCTAAAAGAAGAAGTTTAAGGACAACAATCAAATCATTTTGGAAGATCCTCGTTGTGCAGATATCCTTCACTTTCAACCTCTGAGCTAAAGGAAATGCTGGAACTATTGAAAATCAAAAATCCGTATTTTAGAATTTTGAGATTATAAATATTTTTTTATTTTTATTTATTTTTAAGCTTTTTTCTTTTTTATAAGTAATTTTTAAAAAGTATTACCTGTGTTTTTAATATTAGAAAAAGATAACTAAAGAACAAATACAATAGACATATATTTTCACACAATTTAATTGTATATCTTCCGGGGGAATAGGAAGTACTGTTGGGATGGACCTCTGGGAAAACCTTCAGGCTTCTTTGCAGCATGACATTAACAACAGAATGGTGATAAAAGAACAACAATTGCCAACATTCACTGAGTACCTACTATGTACCAGGTACTGTCTTAAGAACAAATACTTGCATTAGCTCATTTAATATCCATAATTCTGAATGGGCACATGATTTCTTCATTTTTAAAATGGGGAAACTGAAACACAGAGAGATAAAGTAGATTATCCCCAAATCACCCAGCTAGCAAATTGCAGAACTGAGATTTGAACTGTAACAGTCTAGGACTATAATGAAGCTATAATTCCCTTTTATTTTATTTTATTTTATTTTTTCAGTGATCCAAGATTCATTGGTTATGCACTATACCCAATGCTCCATGCAATATGTTCCCTCCTTAATACCCATTTGACCTTAGAGCCAGTGAGATCCCCCAGCTCCTGACTGAAGCAGATCACATAATGGAGAGTAAGTGGTCACTGAAAACAAACTACCTAATAGAAGAAGATTGAAAGGTCCTCATTTCCCCCAAATAGGGTCACCACAGGAAGCATTGGAAAACCCAAACTCAAAGAATCCCCACATGTGGCATCTCAGCAGGCAGCTCACTATGACTTTAAAAGTATGCTATGGTGAATGCTGTGAATTGTGTAAGACTGATGAATCACAGACCTGTACTCCTGAAAAAAAATAATACATTATATGTTAATAAAAAAGTATATTGTATAAATACAGCCTCAGAGTTTTAGAACTAGTCTCCTTGTCCTGTATTCCCATCAAAAGATAAGTTTATTTTTAAACAATAATTAATCTCATATGCAATTGCAAAATCTTATATGCAACTGACAGAATGTATACTAAAAGTACTATAATTAAAGAAGGCAATGTGAAAAAAATGGGAAAATCTTTTAACAAAGAGCTGGGAAACCTAGGGTCTAGTCCAGGCTCCACTGTTATCTAGCAGTGTTATTTTGAGTAAACCACTTAGCACTTCTCAGGTCTCTTTCAGTTATGATATATGGTTCTATGAAGAAGACATACAAGGAAGCTCTAGAATATCTTTCCAAGTTTCTGCTTAATCTGTGAAATTGAATTCAAGAAAAACAATTAAGTTCTCCACAAGCCATTATAAACTTGAGTGTAAATCCCACAGCATTAAAAAATACTTTTTATTATGTATAATTGCAAATGCATACAAAAGTAAAGATTATCCCCCCATGTACCTATTACAAACTTCAGTGATTTTCAGCTCATGAAAAATCTTGTTTCATTTGTACCCCCACCCACTCTTCCCCAACTTAATGGGTATTTTTAGGCAAATCCTAGATATCATATTATTTCATTCCTATGGCATTTCCAATAGGACATATTTAACCTTCAAAATCCCTGTGAGATCAGTACTTTTGTTGATTCCATTATACACATGAGGAAATGGTGGCTCAGAGAGATTAAGTAAACCCAAGGTCACATAGCCGGTAAATTATTGGGAGTTGAATCCAGGGATGATGTCTGATACCAAAGCTTTCTTTACCCCTTAAAATACTTGCTACTCTCCTGCACTTTGGAATAGTTTGATGATGTTGAAGATCATAACAATGGAGGTGATTTTATACCTTAGCAGTGAGCTCTACCATTAAACATTTGCAGAGAGTATTAAAGGATTCCCACTAATCGTGATGTTAACTATCAGATAAAACCTCTAGGAATACAGAGCTCCAGCATGGCATTAAGGCATCAGTTTAGAAAAAGGACAAAGAGCCACAGTAGTATAAGCTCATTGCTCTACAATATCATGTAAAATCTCATGCAATTCACTTAAATACACCATGATCTCATGCAACAGTCTCCTCCAACAAATTAAACATGATGCCACTGAAGCAACCAAAAAGAATGTACAACAATACACTGGTCTTTGTCCATGGTTAGAACAATAAGTGCTTAAGGGTAGAGACTTTATCTCTTTTTTTTAAGATTTTATTTATTTATTTGACAGAGAGAGATTACAAGTAGGCGGAGAGGCAGGCAGAGAGAGGAGGAAGCAGGCTCCCTGCCAAGCAGGGAGCCCGATGCGGGCCTCGATCCCAGGACCCTGAGATCATGACCTGAGCCAAAGGCAGAGGCTTTAACCCACTGAGCCACCCAGGCGCCTGAGACTTTATCTCTTGAATGGCCTTCCCACTTACTTCCTGGATTCAGAAGAACCAAGTCAAGAAGTTCTAGAAGAGTCCTGGGCTATCTCAATTCATAGGACAACAGGTCAGGTTAATAAAGGAACAAATAATCGTCAAGGTTATATATTGATTATTATTTTTTTCAAGGCTACATATTGTTTATTATTTTTCAAGGCTGCATATAGATTCTAGAATTAGTTACAAAAACTAGAGGAATGGCAAAGTGTATATTTATCAGAACTAGTTTTAAAAACAACAAGAAAATAGATTCACATCATACATTCCCATCTAATTTAAGATGAAACAACAAGATAATTGAAAGCTGGGATAATCAGCCCCAAGTAATTAAAAGTTAACTATATGCTCAACATCATGAAGATCTTCCTGAGGATACTGCACCTTGTTTATGAGTGTTTATTTCAAAGGAAATAAAATGGAAAAGAACTTCCAGCAGAAAAAAAACAAAAGGTACCCTAGAAGAATAAAGGATCAATTTTTTGGGGCAAAGAATAAAAATAAAATTTAAAAAAAAATGGAGCTAGGTCAAAGAATTTGCATAGTTACATTTGGGAAAAAAGGAAGTAGAGAAAAGGCTGTCCTGATAATTATCTTTAAAGGCACACACTAGGAATTTGGAGAAATCAGAACTGTTATATTATCATTGGATATTATAGTCAATTTATAGAGAAACTTACTGATAATATTCAAGTCTTTATAGAGAACCTATGAAATACCCAACACTGTAGTAGACACTGTGTGTTTAAGAGGGAAAAGCAGATAATGGTATATTTCTACCTGGTTCCTACTTGGTCTCTACCCTCAGGGAATTTGCACTCTAGGTCAGATAGAGAAAATTGGAAGCCCATAGTAGATGCTGGCTTATTCTCACAGTGATGTTAAAATTAAAATCAAATTAGCTAATAACCTTTCAGAAGCAGATTTCTTTTTCTTTTAAAAATCCATTTCTTGCTTTTCTGAAAAAGTTGGGAGGTCTTACAACATGGAGTCTACATTAGCATGAGAGAAAATAAGCTAGAGCTGATTAATGGGTACTTATTTTATACTGTGCATGCTTTTCTTATTTTAGAAAATAAGATAGAGAGATTTCAGATTCCAGATCTATGTGGTGAGATGAAACTAAGAATAAAACAATAGCAACCAAACATCACAAGATAATAGATGCTGTAGTGCTGGATTATGATTTTAGGCCATGAGCACTAATTAGAAGAGGAGATAGCTAAAAGTAGAATAGTAAGAAAAGATTCCAAAGAAATGACCTGTGTTGAGATGTGCCTTGAGGATCTAGAACTGGTCAAGAAAAGACAGAAAGGAAATTCAGTGAGAGGAAGAGTAAGTAGACTATGCACTCTGTGAAGACAAGAGTCCCATCTAAATTATTTACCACTCTAACCACAGCTTCTAGCATGATGCCTATAACTCTGTAGGCATCCAGTAAATGGTTGTAAAGTGAAGGATAATGGCATAATTAAAAAATGTATTTTAAGGAAGATAACCTATCAGCAGTCTACAGAATATAGAAGGCAGAAAAAAAATCAAGGTAGAACTAGTAGCTATTAGAATATTCTATTTGTATCATGGTAAGAGCTTACAAAGGTGTCACAAACTCAATACTTATAGGAGCCAGGCAAGTTAAATTTACCTAAGCCAGTTGGGGAATATGGTGAACTGAGAATACATGTCCTATCCTAAAGGGGATGGAAGGAACAGTTCATCAACTCCACATAATTGTTGACAAGAGTGAATACTGGTGTAGTATCTTCTGTTTATTCAAGAGAAGCTGGAATTCTGAATTTTAATTAAAATATGGTTTTGAAATTCTTGTAATCAATCTTTTTTTTTCAAAGTACAGGTCTGGGCAAACTTATATACTGGTGCTATAGACTGAATTGTGTCCCCACCCCCAAATTCATATGTTGAAGCCCTAACCCCCAATGTGACTATATTTGAAGATAGGATCTTTATGGAAGTAATTAAGGCTAAATGAGGTCATAAGGGTAGGGCCTTCATCCAATGGGATTAGGGTCCTTATAAGAAAAGACACCACAGACCTCACTCTTTTTCTCCAGGAGCAATAGAGAAGAGGTTATATGAGCATACAAGGCAAACACAGCCTTCTGCATGCCAGGAGAAGTGTTCTCACCAGAACATGCTGGTCATGCTGGCACCGTGACCTAACTTCCTGGTTCCAGAACTGTAAGAAAGTAAGTTTCTATTGTTTAAGCCTCTTAGTCTATGGTATTTTGTTAAAGCAGCCCTAGCAAACTAATAAACATACTTACAAGGTTTTTTTTTATTGCTGTTATAAACAACACTGCAAATGTTGGGAAATATATTAAATACTATTCAATAGAAGAGTGTTGAATAAATTGTAGCTCATCCATATACAGTTGACCCTTGAACGATAAGGGAGTTAGGGGAGCTGACACCTACACAGTCAAAAATCCACATATAACTTTTGACTCCCAAGAACTTTAAGAGTCTACTGTTGACCAGAAGCCTAACCAATAGTATAAACAGTTGATTAACACGTATTTTGTATGTTATATGTATTATATACTGTATTCTTACAATAAAGCTAGAGAAAAGAAAATGGTATTTAAAAAATCATAAGGGGGCGCCTGGGTGGCTCAGTGGGTTAAAGCCGCTGCCTTCGGCTCAGGTCATGATCCCAGGTCCTGGGATCGAGGCCCGCATCAGGCTCTCTGCTCGGCAGGGAGCCTGCTTCCTCCTCTCTCCTCTCTCTCTGCCTGCCTCTCTGCCGACTTGTAATCTCTCTCTCTGTGTCAAATAAATAAATAAAATCTTTAAAAAAAAAAAATAAAAAAAAAAAAATAAAAAATCATAAGGAAGGGGGGTACCTGGGTGGCTCTGTCAACTGAGTGTCCAACTCTTGATTTTGGCTCAGGTGGTGATCTCAGGGTCATGAAATTGAGCCCTGCCCATGTCTCCACTCCGAACAGGAAGCCTGCTTAAGATTCTTTCTCCTTCTCTGCCTTATCCTTCTGTCTTTCCCTCCCCCAGCTTATGCACATGCTCGCTCGCTCTCTTTCACTCTCTCTCTCTCTAAAAAAAATCATAAGGAAGAGAAAAATACCTTTATAGTACTGTACAGTATTTATTCAAAAAATCCATGTACAAGTGCACCCACTCAGTGCAAACCCATGTTGTTCAAGGGTCAACTGTAGTGAAAAACTATGCAGTCACACAAAAGAATTTAGTATTTCTTTACATCAGACATGGAAAGCTCTCCAAAGCATATTTTGAGTAGACAAAGCAAGGTGTAGAGTAATGTGCAGTGAGTCTTACTGTGTATAAAAGTGAAGGGGAAGAAAAAATGCATACATTTACTCATTTTTGAGATGCATAAAATGTTTGTGGAAGGATCCCTAATAAACAGATAAATTTAGTTGCCTTCAGTGAGGCAAAATAAGTGCTTAGAGGACAGGACTAAGAGGGAGACTCATTACTCTATATCCTTTTGTATATTTTTACTTTTGAGCAATGTGGAACTCATTACCAATTTAAAATACATTTTTAAATAAAAAATAACAATTTAAGGCAAACAAAACGTGTGTGAGCTGTTTTTGGTCTGTAGGCTAATTGTTTGTACCTATGGACTAAGTTGAGGTTCTGTCAGAATAAAAAGAAAGGAACTGATGGTAGATACAAAAGGAAAAGAAAAATAACAGCTCTTGGCAGCAAGGTAGGTAAGAAACTGAAGAAGAGAGAAAAGTTGATGTCAGCATTTTGAGCATGGAGTGTGGCAACCACAACAACCATATTTCCCCCAATATTTACTACACTGTCATTTATTCTTCTCAGTACTTTATAAAATTAACATATTTTTTCCTTACTGAAACTGTATGAGGTAGTTTCTACTAGTAACCTCATTTTGTGAATGAGAAAACTCAAGTGCAGAATTTAAATAACCTCATTAATATTATGATGATGGTAAGTTGCACAACCAGGGAGGTGAAAAGAAGTTTGGAATGAGGGGTGGAGGAAGAGACTAGAAGTGATGATGAATTCTATTTTAGAAATAATGAGTTTGAGAATACAATAAAATGGTCAAAATGCTAGTGATTTGATTCCTGTATTGGTATCAAATACCTGGATTTGGCTATAGAGTAAGATTATATCTTCTTAATTTAAAATGTTTAATAATCCCAGGGTTTAGTTTGCCCATATTACATATATTTAGTTAAAGTACAAGATAGTATATTCTAGTTAATTACACAAAGCACCTAGCATGTTACAGACATTTAAATTCAGCATCTTAGCATCTTGCCCCACTACTCTACCTTCTCCAAACTCACAAGCGACATTTAAGTAAAATAAATTACCTAAAGTAACACAAATGATGAGACTCTCCACTTATGAAATATGTACTAGAATTCAGGCACCGGGTTCAATTTTTTACTCACATTATTTATAATTACAAATTACTGTCTTATTTTAGAGGTGAGGAAACTAAACCTAGATGATAAAGCTGAGCTGGGAATAATATATACATTAGAAACCCAAAGTCAGATATAAAATCCAAATTGAGGGGTGCCTGGGTGGCTCAATTAAGCCTCTGACTCTTAGTTTTGGCTCAGGTCATGATCTCAGGGTCCTGGGATCCAGGCCCACCTCAGGCTCCAAGCTCAGCAGGGAGTCTGCTGGAGATTCTCTCTCTCCTCCCTCTGGCCTTTTTCTCTTTCTCTCCCTCTAATAACTAAACAAATAAATCCCTTAAAAATCCAAAAATTGAAAACATTATTATATGAGCATCAGAAAGTACGTCAAACAAGTTCTCACACTTTGTTTGTAAACTAGTTGAGCTTGGCATGACAGTTACTCATTCTCACTCTACTTAGTAATAAGATGGCAATTGTACTAGATGAACATCTAGATCAATAATCCCAATCAAAATTTCCTTCATTGACAAAAACATGATTTTTTAGAGCTAAATTTTAGAAGATTATTTAAAAATATGTACCAAGTGTTTACATAGGAAGGATAATTGGGTATTTTGAAGATACAATCATAGTACTGGTCCTTTTTCTGTCTGAAAAGCGTGTAGGGGCTCATACATGTACACAAGTGACCATGATATAGGGAGGACAACAGTGCAGATTTCAGATAAAGCAGGTAAAGTGATATGGAAACTCCAAAGAGTTTATTTCTATATGCAAGGATTATGGAAAGTTTCATATAAATGGCATTTGATTTGGGATTAATAATTGAAGGAATAATATATGGTTTTATGGAAAAAAGTAATGAATATAAGTACATTATAAATTCATTTATGGTAAATATCAACTGAGCAGAACAGGCAGTGATGTACAATGTCTAAGGAATAGCTGAGGAGATAAGGAAAATTGATGTGGGGGCCAAGGACTAAAATAGGACCTGAAGGACTATTGTGGTTTAGATGGGAGGGAGCAGGCAAAAAGAGACACTGAAGACATTTAAGACTTAGGACACTAAAATATTTAATAAGGAATAGAAAATGAATTTTTAACAAATTTTTCAGTGCCTGACACATAGTATAAAAACACATATTTGCCAAATGAATTATATAGCCAAAGGCAATCTTCTCATTATTTATCAATTTAAGTGAAGTAATAAACTACAACTGACTCAAGGCAAGGGTGAATATATAAATGTGTCAAATAATAATGATGCCCCTGCCAGAAGGATAAAGAATAAATAGTTGATCTTTCCCACCACCAGACATACAATCTGGAGAGAGAAATGATGACTGGAACAGGCTTGGTTTGCTTGGTTATTGGGGTTCAATTAGCTGAACCAGCAAAGGCGCCATCTCAGAAATACATATACTAGAAAGATGGGGGAAGAAAGTGGTAGTGGTGATATAGTTCATGTTTTTTTATCCATTTTTTAATCCAATTCCCAGTGTATCCTGAAAGCCTAAACAAGAGGGACCCATAGCTCCCCAGAGCTCTGAAAGTAGAGCCGTTAACCAGTTTGGTCTTGATGGACTAGATGTACATACCACTTTTACTTCAGTTTATATTTCTCTCCTTCCTGTAATCTGTTCTCTGCCCTCCAAGCTAATCTGAAGACACTGTTCCCAGCCCATTCTCTGTGTCCCCAACAGTCTCCAAAGATTAACAACCCTCATGTACAAGATTTCCCCCCAAAATTCTGAAGAATGGAATGAGGTCATTTGAGTCACTGGATTCTGCTGTCCAAAGGTCCTGTTACTTATATCATCCTGGTTAAGTTGCCAGAAGAATGAGGGTGAAAGGCAGCCTAGTGTCCCTTTCTCTCAGAGTTACTAAACTCCAGTGGGGGGCACCTGGGTGGCTCAGTCAGTTAAGCCACCTTTAGTTCAGGTCATGATCCCAGAGTCCTTTGAATCTAGCCCTGCCTCAGGTTCCCTGCTAGGTGGGAAGCCTGCTTCTCCCTCTCCCACTCCCTCTGCTTGTGTTCCCTCTCTCGCTGTGTCTCACTCTGTCAAAATAAAAAAATAAAATCTTAAAAAAACCCAGGAAAACAGAGGGTTGCTGGGGTGGGGGGAGGGATAGCGTGGCTGGGTTATGGACATTGGGGAGGGTATGTGCTATGGTGAGTGCTGTGAATTGTGTAAGACTGATGATTCACAGACCTGTACCCCTGAAGCAAATAATACATTTTATGTTAATAAAACAAAACAAAACAAACAAACAAAAAAAACAGGGAAACACTAATTCTATTACTAGTGCTCCAGAGAAAAGAGTCTCTAACTGAATAGGAAAATGAAGTGAGACTAAGAGGTACATGCAGCCTCTGTCACATACACTATGGTATTTAATCTACTCAAATATCTTTTGAGATAAAATGATTATCAATCCGCATTCTCACTCTCTTTTTTTTTAAGATTTTACTTATTTGACAGAGAGAGATTACAAGTAGGAAGAGAGGCAGGCAGAGAGGAGGAAGCAGGCTCCCCACCGAGCAGAGAGCCAGATGCGGGCCTTGATCCCAGGACCCTGAGATCATGACCTGAGCCAAAGGCAGAGGCTTTAACCCACTGAGCCACCCAGGCGCCCCTCGATCCGCATTCTCTAGAGGAGAAAAGGAGTGCCCAGGGTCATGCAGCTAGTAAGCAGTGGTAATTGGGTTTCAAATCAGATCTGTCTGTTACCCCAAACCATCACAGTCTCTATCTGTATTAAACTCAAATTTAGAGACTATTCTCTTGGTCCAGTTATTATCACACTGAATGACATTAGACAGGTGCTTAATAAATGTTTTCCTTTACGATAAAGGCAATACCAAGGGAAATACGGGGCCATTCCCTTGACCGTCTGTTCGGATTTTTTTTTTCCCAAAGAATAAATTTTATTTATTTTGCGATTTACATTTCCTCAAATTCTTAGAATTAAAAAAAAAAAACGTAAAAAGAACGGCTCTTCCAAGTGACCATCGCAAATCAATTCGCTACAGCAACCTCAGCAATTCAGCCCAATCTTCCACTTACGTAGAGAAACCAACTCCTTGGCGGTCTTCAGGAGCAGGACCTAGGCTCCTCCTCTAACCAAGCTCAACCCCTCCTTAAAGTGCCGGCACACCCAAAGCAGCTCCTACCCAGGGGCTGCATCGAGGGTCCCGCCGCTCAGTACTCCCGGTAGCTTCTGCTAGAAATTTAACCCCCTGCGCTCTCCTCTTTCCTTTTTGAAGCATCTCTAGGTACTCTCTACTGTTTAGGGGGGTTACTTGGGAGCGTTGGCCTTCTGAACTCTGTTATCTCTGGCTGCAACTTTGGCTCTCCTTAAGGAGAAAGGAGAGCGCTGAGCCAGGGACGGATTAAATTAGACAAATCCATCTACTCTTGCTCCCCACTCATTTCTCCCTCGAGTCTCCCCCAAAGTGATTCTCCCCTTCCTAGACCCTCTTTGCTCAGCCCTTCAGCAAAGTCATTTTTTTCTTTGAGTTTCATTGGATTCCATATAGTGTTCATACCCTTCGTTCCCCAACCCTCCTCCCGGTTGCTAAAACCTAGAGAGGTATGGGAATACGGGGTAGAATTCAGATCCAGAAGTCAGGAAGCAGTTTGTGGGTTCTAACCCTGGAGTCACTTACCGTTCGTTCATGTAGCTAGCTGGTGACTCCTGAAGTGTCCAGAGCTCATGCTGTCCTCTGGGAGGCTCATACTCCTGAGTGGATCGCAAGACAGCTGTTTCCCTGACACCCGCCCCTGTCAGCGCGCCTAGCGACTAGCTCTAGCCTTCTCTTTCCCAGGCCCCCACCTCCTCTTTTTCTCCTGGCCGGAAAATGGGGAGGAGGGTCAGAGCAGAAGGAGTTAATTCAGACACAGCTGGACTACCCTGGGGGGGGTAAAAAAAAGGGAAACAAAGCCCTCAAGCATCCAACTCCAAACTCGGAGGGTGGGGGCAGGTTAGCAAAGTAGATTTCCTAAAAAGAATCTTCCCCCTGCTTCCAATGCAGATCTTTTCCTCAGCTAAAAATAGAGTATGCCTGCCTGGTTGAAGTGATCAAGGCTAAGATTCCTCCGTTTCCCTTTCACCTTTGCTAATTCAGTTCCGGCCGAGCCCATTCTCCACCCATCTCTATACTCCACACACCCTTTGAAAGAAGACTGGGTAGGAGCTAAGAAAACCAAGCCAAATACCCAAATACTACCTGAATACAAAGTTGAGGCAGAGAAGGACTCCTTCAAGACAGGAACCCACGAGAAGATACTTCAGGGAGATCCCTTTACTGCTGCAGCTGATGCCAAAAGGCTGGGGGCGGAGAGCAAATGTCTACTTTTGGTGGAAATATTTACGGGCACCCCCAGCTCAGGGGAACAAAAAATGGTAACAATTCGTGCGGGTTCTCTGGGGGGGAGGTTTCTTAAAGGCACCTAAATTGTCCCTTTACCTCGTGCTCATGCGGGTCAAAACTTAAAGTGCTCACTGGGCGACCTCAGAGGATGGGGTGACTCTGTCTCTAGTCCAGCTAGACCCAGAAGAGAGGTGCGACTGTCAAGCGGGTGGAGTTCCTTTAATAGGACAGGGAGGCTGCTAGAGGAGAGTGAAATGGGAGAAGGTGGTGAATGGTGGAGCTGAGAACAGAAAGGGAGAAGGGAGGGGGCGGGGTGCTGGGCGGAGAGCTCTGGCCTTGCCCTTGGCGGCCGCCTCAGTCTCTAGCAGCAGCAGGTAGAACTCCAATCAATTTCACTTCCTTATCTGTCCCAGGATCAGACTTACAAGAACACTACTTAGTCACCTATCCTTTCTGGTTAAGCTAATTCACCAGGGATGAAAGGGATGCGGGGATTCTGGGTGGGGGTTCTCTAGGAAGAGAGGAATGGGGAAAAAAGGGAAGAGCAAGAAAGCTGGCAACTGTAAGCAATAATTACCCCTCCCCACTCTCCATGTTAACAGTATGACACTAGCAAGGACAGTGAGGTTACATTATCTTCCAAGGGAGGAGAATAAGAGCAAAGGAGAAGGGAGTTGGGAGCATTTTCTCAGAAGAGAAAAGGGGTGGAGGTGAGGGTGAAAGAGTTGGTGGAGAAGGAAGAATTGAAGAAATTGTGAAAGAGAAAGCTCTTTTAGTCTCTTGGATACCAGACCTCTTAGAGTTCTCAACTGCCTGAGACTGCCTCTCAGCCAAGCGTTGGTAAAGATCCCTGGAGAGCTGAATCCATAGGATAACAGCCACATTTCTGGGATTTTTTTGTCCTTGCCTGAAAGTCCCTCTCTAGCTCATTTTAATAGAAGGCCAGGAAGTCACAAGCAACCACAAGCTCTTTTCAGTGCCTCTTCTCTACCACAATTCTTTTTTTAAAAAGATTTTTATTTATTTATTGACAGAGAGAGGGAGATCACAAGTAGGCTGAGAGGCAGGCAGAGAGAGAGGAGGAAGCAGGCTCCTTGCCGAGCAGGGATCCCGATGCGGGCCTCGATCCCAGGACCCCGAGATCATGACCTGAGGCAAAGGCAGAGGCTTTAACCCACTGAGCCACCCAGGCACCCTACCACAATTCTTTTAAAGGAGAGGGAAGAGAAGAGAGACAAGAAACAAAGCAGAGGTAGGGAGACAGCAGAGGAACAGAATAAATAATAATAGCTACTGTGTATTCAGTACCTAATATGGGCAAGTCACTGGGCCAGGTGCTTTTACATTCACCATGTCTCATTTATTTCTTTTTAAAAAATATTTATTTATTTATTTATCAGAGAGAGAGAGAGAGAGAGAGAGAGAGAGAGAGAGAGCATACAAGCAGGGGAAGTGGCAGGCAGAGGGAGAGGGAGAAGCAGACTCCCTGCTGAGCAAGGAAACAGATGTGGGACTTACCCCAGGACCCTGGGGTCATGACCTGAACTGAAGGCAGAGGCTTAACCAGCTGAGTCACCCAGGTGTCCCATTTCTCATTTATTTCTGATAACAATCCTGGAAAGTAAGTAGTAGTATACTGTCCAAGATTTTTTTTTTCAAATAAGGAAATTGAGATTCAGAGCCCAGGACTTTCCAACACATATATGCCCACTTGCTTAATATTGCTACCTGAATGTCTTCTAATCATCTTATCTTCTCTTAGTCTGTCCCAAATTCTCAGTTCTCCCTGCTGTAGTTCACCTGCTAACTACTTGAATGGAATCAAAATGCACCTTGGCATCTAAAGAAGAACACTGAGACTTACCTTTAATCTGCTATGATCTGGAATCTACCTACCTCTTAATTTCTTTGTCTGAAATGGTGTAAGATCTCTATCCACCTTCTTGAAAGGACTAACTGAAGATCATCTCCCTTCTTTTCTTAATTCCTTCACACAAAACTAACCATTGCTTCCTCTGTGTTCTTCTCTACCTCAGGGCACGTATTTGTTGATATAATTGCCTCCCTCTACTAGATTTTGAAGTCCCTGAGGTTAGACACTAGGCATCATCATTTCTGTATCCTCATTACCCAGTATTATTATTCACAATAATAATAGTTATTGAGCATTAACTATGTGCCAAGCTCTATTCTTAGCATAGTCTCTCCCCCTCTCTCTCATACATGTATATGTGTACAAGCATATATACATATATATTTTATATACACATATAGTCACTGAATCCTTCTAACAACCTATAGGTAGGTATTGTTACTATCCCCATTTTACAAATGAGGAAACTAAGGGACAGAGATTAGGTAACATGAATATGCATTTGTTGAATGAAATCATATCCCTACTGAACAAAAGAATATCCCTGTAGTAGGGGTTTTATAAAGAACTTCCTCTTACTATTCCATATTTTTCCACCATCTGCTTAGCTTACAAGGTAAGATGTGTACAACTCTCCACACATTCTTTAAAAATGAATTACTTTATTCATTAAAAATGAATCACATGGAGACTTAGTATCTCAATGTATAAAATTTGGGGAGTTCTACTTAACATAGGATTCCCACTACTCCAACCAAAGATATTTCCAGCAACACTATAAAGTTTTCTCTTAGATTCAAGTGCATGAAAGACATTGAGCCATTCAAGTGCATGAAAGACATTGCTATAAGACATTGTTTATAGCAAGAATTAATATATTTTTGTGATGTGCAAATGAAAATCAGCATATAACTGAAGTAAAATTTTAGAGTAGTGAATACAATTCCCAATTTAAGCTAGGTGTGCCTCAAGATCATAATGAGTTCCTTGTCCAATCTGGAAAACCTTCTTGAGAAGCCACATTCATCTGCAGATAGCTAAACAGTTTACATTCTTAACAGTCTTTCTATAATTTATTTTAAGCCCACGTTTTTTGTTTGCTTTTTAGTAATACTGCTTCAACTTTATTTGTGGGGAAAACTAAAACCTCAGAAGGCAAATTCAGTTTTTGTAAAATACAAATTATTGAAACTTGGAAAACAAACCCAAGATTTTTCCCTGTCCACTCATCTATCCATTTAGTCAATAAAATGGGTATTGTGGATATTGTGTTATATCAAGAACCATGCTATTAGGGGGAGAAAGAAGAACATCTGTCTTTGCAGGAGACCCAGTGAAGGAACCCTTAGTTCACCAAATAGCACATTAGTCCACATTTCCCTTTAATCTTTTAGAACTGGCTTCTGTCTCAAATTAGGACTCAAATATGGCTCACAGGGCACTGTGTATTTCATGACCATAGTTAAGGGCAAAGGCAAGACTTTCCCTTTATACTTTGCCTCTTGACATGTCAATAATCGTCATGTGGCTGATGTTGTATAAGTCACGAACAAGGATGTTGGAGAGGAGGTATGAAGAACTAGAAGTTGTGATCAGTTTCCCTCCCCTAGGAAGCACCACAGGCTCTCATTTGGATAGCTGTCTTAAAAAATAAACCAAATAGTGACTTGCAATATCTTCAACTCCTTCCACCCTATCCTAAGCCTTAGGGAGACTGCCTGCTTAATGTAACAGCCTGTGCTTTCCTCCATACCAAAAGAATCAGATGAAGAATGTGAGAGTTAAATTAAGCAAGGAACCTAATGAACAATAGCTAAGAGATATGTAGCTACCCCATGTGTAAGGGCCCACAAGATGCTGTTCTTGCTTTTCCCTCCTTTTCCTCCTCCGCTTCTCTCTCTCTTTTTTTTTTTAACCAGCTGGCAAACTACTAGGGTGGTGCCCTGTCTGAGGGGTGGAGAGAGGGAGGGGAGGAAAGGCCTCAGAAAGAGGACTCCACCCTCCCATCTAGTAAAACAACCACCACCAAAAATGTTTAGGAAGCTGTGGCTGAGAAGAATGTAGGGCAGAATAGGGTAAACTGAGGAAGGGTGGGGAGAGTGAGGGGAATCAAAGGGCTCAGCAGGGTAGAGCTGGTCTGAGGACAAGAGGAAGTCAAGCAATATATAACCAGAAGAGCCTGAATTCTTAAGTTACTCTTGTTATGGAACAACAAAATTATAACTAAAACCAATGTATAGCTCAAATCTAATGGGAACAAAGTTGCCCTCCTCACCCACTTTATTCTTGCTCTGCAGTTCCCAAGAGGGCATATTTCTCCTGAGGGTTCAGCTAAAAGGAGACCTTTTACCCTTCTGCTAATGTTGAACAAGTGTTAAGTTCCCACACATGCCAGAGGAGAGTGATAATTTTATTGTCAGAAAAAGATAAATGATATCTTGGAGAAGGAAATCTAGTTAGATGAGGAGGAGAAAGTCTGGAAGATGATTGTGAGAGAAAAACGATGACAACTTACAAGCTGTACAACCTTGAGCAAGTGACTTTACTTCTCTATAAGTTAATTTCCTTGTCTATCTTTTAAAAAGGTATACTGCTAGTACTAGTACTTATTTCTCAGAATTATCAAAATGATTAAATGAGATGCAGAAGTGGCTTTACAGTGAAATTAATGAAGCTTGAGCTTCAGGACCCCTGACTTGAATAAGCTCTCTTAGAGATTCTGGGATGGGCCATTGTGTTTTTCTTAAGGAGGGTCCACAAAGTCATATAAGCTTCAGGCCTCACAAAACCTGGAGCTGCCCCTGATGAGATTATAGCCTACAAAACGCAGTGACCACCACAAAGAAAGCATTCAGTAAAGTACAATGATTATTCTTAGCAATGGCAGCTGTTAAATCTATTAGCCATAGAATCTCCTTCTGGCCATCAATATTGGGAACATGCCTCCATGTTTCCCATAACTCCCATCCTTGCCTATGTAAATAAACCAACTTTTAAAAATTAATAGCTAAACTGTTTAATTGAGACATTCAAACACATGATTAAATTCAGCTTAGGAATGGCCGATGGGCAAGGAGTGGATGACCAGGGTATGAAATTCTCCTGGTAGAGCACCATCCCAGGCAAGCTTTAGCAGGCCTGCTAACTTTCACAAGTTGAGTTGTACTCAGGCTGATAACTTCATGAGCAAAGACCTTGACTAGTGGTGTGTGTGTGTGTGTGTGTGTGTGTGTGTGTGTGTGTGTGTGAGTGTGTGTGTGTGTGTGTGTGTGTTGGGGCTAGGTAGTTGTGTATGCATAGATTTTTCACACTAGATCTAGATGATACCACCTTTAAGTTGGAGGAGGAAAGAGGCTTTATAATTAGCAAATAAGTCAAACCAGAAAGACTGGGAGCCTCAGCCTCATCTGCAGGAAAAGAATAATATGCTTGGCCTGCTTCCCAAAATGCATATTCCTGAGTCAGGGAAGGATCCTATTTAGTGTGAAAGAAAATATTCGCATTCTTGCTTCATATTAAATAGATAAATATATGGTTGTGTAAGGAAATGTATAAAAAGAACAGAAACCTTTTTTTTGATAACAGGAACTTCCTAATCACTGAGTTAGTTGAGAGAGGCACCAGGCCCTGAAAGTCACCAAAAGGCAGGCTCATGCTTATCATCTTTGCATTATCACAAGAGCTCTCACATACCTAACAGAGGAGTTGTGTCCATTTCCCACTGTTCTCCAAACCAATGGGAGATTGGTTTTCACCCTTATGCCCATTGCAATCTTATCAATTCCCTCAGAAAATGAAATGAAAAAAAGAAAAACTTAGGGCCTTTTGTTTTTGGTGCTTTCTTAAAACCTTTCCACTAACACACATAATGAAGTGCTGTACCCTTATTCTTTCCTTCCTCTGCTCCTGTATTGTAATAGTCCTTCCTTTCAGGTCAATATCTCAACTATAGTTGGAGCAGCTAACCATGAAACTGCAATGACATGACATCACCTTCTTAAGTCAGGTTAGCAGTGAATTTAAAACACTAAGGCTGAGAGATTAGCAGTAGTAATTTACTTCTTAAGGTGAGATAAATGATTTGATCTTGGAAGAAAGTATAATTAGTATGTCATGGAGGTATAGTCAACTACACCTATTTCCATGGTCAAAACACAAAGCTGGAGTTATCAGGAAAGTGTGAACAACAGGTTGAAAGAATATACACAAAGTGAAAAGAATATACACAAATATGCTGAAAATAAAACACTGGAGAGAAGAGATATTCACCTAAGCACCAAGTGTTGTTGTGGGAAGGGCCTGAAGAGGTTATTTCATCTAGTATTTTTCAACATGTGGTATGCATACTAATAGTGGAATAAGGATTATCTTAGTTGGTACACAGATAAGTATTTTCTAATAGTATGCATTTATATTTGTGCTTGTCTTCTATTTATGGAGAGTAAAACTTATTTTCTATTTATGGTAGTGCTATTATTTATTTATTTTTAAAATTTTATTTTGTTATTTATTTGTGAGAGAGCACAAGCAGGGGGAGAGGCAGAGGGAGAGGGAGAAGCAGACTCTCCACTGAGCAGGGAGCCCAATGTAGGGCTCAGTCCCAGGACTCTGAGATCATGACCTGGGCCAAATGCAGACACTTAACCAACTAAGCCACCCAGGTGCCCTGCTAGTGCTATTTTTAAAATTTAAATTACAGTTAGTTAACATACAGTGTAATATTAGTTTCAGGTTCAAAACTTCTATACAACACCTGGTGCTCCTAATAGTAGGTGCACTCCTTAATCCCCATCACCTATTTAACCCGTGCCCACCCACTTCCCCTCTGGTAACCATCAGTTTGTTCTCTAAAGTTAAGAGTCTGTTTCTTAGTTTGCCTCTCTCTCTTTTTCCCCTTTGCTCATTTGTTTTGTTTCTTAAATTCCACATATGAGTGAAATCATATGGTGTTTGTCTTTCTCTGACTGACTCAGCTACTCTGGAAAACAGTATGGAGGTTCCTCAAAAAGTTCAAAATAGAAATACCCTATGATCCAGTAACTACATAACTAGATATTTACCCAAAAAATACAAAAATACTAATTCAAAGGGATATATACACCCCAATGTTTATAGCAGCATTATCTACAAGAGCCAAAGTGCCATCGACTGATAAATGGATACAAAGATGAGGTAGATTTATACAATGAAATGTTACTCAGCCATAAAAAGAATGAAATCTTGCCATTTGCAGTGACATGGATGGAGGTACTGCTACTTTTGATCATTTTAGTAAAATTAATCAGTTTATTTAAGGATCCATATTAAGTATGTAATGGTACAGGTGATACACAGATAAAGTCATGAAGGTGAAATATAAATAAACTTTAGTAAACAAAGACTGAATGCAATTCTCCTCCCAATTCAGGAGTTCCTTTATTAGTCACCTTGGCTTAGAGAAGGTCTAACCCATGAATCAATAAATATATAGCAAGCCTTCCTCCTCCTCTTGTGCCTATGGCAGAATTGCTAATAGAACAAAGTTTTCCACTGGGCCCGCATGAAGTTTTACACTCTTTCTCATCCCTACTTCATCAGGAAGTTTTCCCTGAACCTCCATTTTGGCCTGAGGGGCCCTTTTTCCAGCTCTTGTAGCATTCTAATATACTTCTCTCATGAAGCTGACCACATTGTAGTATATCTATCTTTTTATATGGCAGTCTCATACATTTGACTGTCAGTTCCTTGAAGTCTGGAGTTCAATCATCAGTAGTTCCAATCATCTTTATACTTTTAACTCTGAGCATAGTGCTTCTTGTATGACAAATACCCAAGAAAAGATAGTAGAATGGAATACTTCAGAAGCATAATGGCTGGGTGTGCATATTGGCTTCACCATTTACTAGCTGTGTGACTTTGGACATGTTATTAAACATATCTGGGGTTTGATGTATGTATAACATAGGAATAATAACTGTACCTACATCGTAGGATATTCAGAGGATTATGTTTAGCATAATAGATGTACATGTAACATACTTAGAACTGTATTTGACACAGATTAAGCAGTATATAAAAATAAGCCTTTGTTATTTTGAACTGAAAGATGCCTCCTTGAGAATTCTACCTGTTAGTCCTGGGACTGACCTATGGAGAAACACAAAACAAGGCTACTTCTTCCATGTCATGGTCTCTCAAATATATTACTTTCTTTTCTCTCCTATAAGCATCCCTATTTAATCCATATACTCCACTGCCTGTTTTCTTGGTTAATCAAAGCAAAATGATAAGGACTCCCAGGTTAGGGATGTTATTTCACAGAGGCCAAGGTGCTTTCCCAGCTGATAACAAGGCAAAAAGTGCAAATGTGAGTATAAATAACTCTATTACCAGAAAGTCAGAGACAGGGCAAAGGTCATCCCATATTTAAATATAACAATGAATAGCAGAAATAATCTAAACAGAAAATATTGGAAAAATAAATTATAGTATATACATATGATAGATTATATAACCATTAAGATTTAAGTTTTTCAATAATTCTCAGTGACCATGAAAAATATTTATGTAATAATGTTATGTGTAAAAACAAGACACGTAAATACATTTACACTATCATATAAATTTTTTGACATAAATGTCACACATTTTAAACAGGAAAAAACACTTTTTAGTATTAAAAAGGAGAGCAGAAGAGTTTGGGAGATGGCAGCAAAGGAGGAGGACCCTAGATTCACCTTGTCCTATGAATGCAACTAGATAACTAATAAAACATCTGGGCCAACAAAGAAATCAAAGAAGAAATTTTAAAAAATGCATGGAAATAAATGCAAATGAAAACACCATGGTAGGAGTGCCTGGGTGGCTCAGTGGGTCAAAGCCTCTGCCTTCAGCTCAGGTCATGATCTCAGGGTCCTGACATCAAGCCCCACATCAGGCTCCTGCTCAGTGGGGAGCCTGCTTCCTCCTCTCTCTCTGCCTGCCTCTCTGCCTACTTGTGATCTCTCTCTCTCTGTGTCAAATAAATAAATAAAAAATCTTAAAAAAAAAGAAAAAGAAAACACCATGGTCCTAAAACTTTGGGATGCAAAAATAGAAGTCCTAAGAGGGAATTATTTAGCAATACAGGCCAACCTCAAGAAACAAGAAAAATCTCAAGTAAACTACCTAATCTTACACCTAAAGAAGTTCAGAAAAGAACAACAAATGAGCATAAAACTAGAAGAAGAAAGGAAACAATAAAAAATAGAGCAGAAGTAAATGACATAGAAATTAAAAACAAACAAAAATAGATCAATGAAATCAAGAGCTGGATATTTGAAAAAATGATAAAATTGAAAAATGTCTACCCAGACTTAGCAAGAAGAAAAGAGAAAGAACCCAAATAAATAAAATCACAAATGAGATGGAAGAAATAAAAATCAACACCAGAAAAATAAAATAAAAAAATAATTGTAAGAGAATGTTATAAAAAAAAAACTCTAGGCTAACAAATTGGACAACCTGAAAGAAACTGACGAGTTCCTTGAAACATATAAACTACCAAAACTCAAACAGGAAGAAATAGAAAATGAGAACAGACTAATAACTAGCAAGAATATTGAATCAGTAATCAAAAAAATCCCAACAAACAAAAGTCCAGAGCCAGATGTCTTCATGGAAATTCTTCCAAATATTTAGAGTTAATACATATTCTTTTCCAACTATTCTGAAAAATAGAAAGGGAAGAAAAACATCCAAATTCGTTCTTTGAGGTCAGCATTACACTGATACTGGGCCAGATAAAGACTACATTAAAAGAGAGAACCACAGGCCAATATCCCTGATGAAAATAGATGGCAAAATTCTCAACAAATACTAACAAGCTGAAGCCCACAATACATTAAAAAAAAATCATTCTCCACAATCAAATGGGATTAATTCCTGGGCTGCAAGTGTGGTTCAATATTCATGAATGAATCAACATTGGACACCACATTAATGAAAGAATGGACATTTCAATGGACACAGAAAAAAAATTGACAAAGCAGAACATCCTTTCATAATAATAATTTTTTAAAATTTTATTTTATTATTTGCCCCAGGGGTACAGGTCTGTGAATCATCAGGCTTACACCTTTCACAGCATTCACCAAAGCACAAACCCTCCCCAATGTCCATAACCCATCCACCCTATCCCTACCTTCCCACCCCCCCAGTAACCCTCAGTTTGTTTTGTGAGATTAGGAGTCTCTTATGGTTTGTCTCCTTCCCCATCCCATCTTGTTTCATTATTTTTCCCTCCCTACTCCCACACCCCCCACCCCGTCCCTCAAGTTCCTCATGTCAGAAAGATCATATGATAATTGTTTTTCTCTTCATAATAATAATTTTTAAAACCTCAACAAATAGACAGAGGGAACACACCTCAACATAATAAAACCCATATATGAATAACCCATGTAGAACATCATCCTCAGTGGGGAAACACTGAAAGATTTTCCCTTTAGGTCAGAAACAAGATAAGGATGTCCACTATCACCACTGTTATTTAACATAATACTAGATGTCCTAGCCACAGCAATCAGACATCAATAAGAAATAAAATGCATCCAAATTGGCAAGGAAGAAGTCAAACTTTTACTATATAATATGACATGATACTCTATATAGAAAACCCAAAAACTTCACCAAAAAATGCTAGAAATGAAAAAAAATTCAATAAAGTCACAGGATACAAAATAAATGTACAGAAATCTGTTACCTTTCCATACACCAATAATGAAGCAACAGAAAGAGAAATCAAGAAATCCATCCCATTTAGAACTGAACCAAACACCATATGACACCTATGAAGAAACCTAAACAAAGAAGTAGTGAATGACTTGTACTCTGAAAACTATAAAACACTGATGAAGTAATTGACAATGACATAAAGAAATGGGGAGACATTCTATGCTAATGGACTGGAATAACAAATGTTACAATGTCTGTACTATCCAAAGCAATCTACAAATTTGATGCAATGCCTATCGAAATACCAGCTGCAATGGAGGAGCGAAGATGGCAGAGGAGTAGGGGACCTTACGTTCCTCTGTCCCTGGAATTCAACTAGATAGTTATCAAATCATTCTGACCACCTGATAAATCAACTGGAGATCTGAAAAAAATAAATGCTGCAATTTTACAAATAGAAAAGCAACTAATTTTTGAAAGGTAGGAGGTGCAGAATCTTGAATCCAGGGCAATATATTGAAGGATAGAGCAGTGGGGAAGCAGCTGACTTAAGGAGGCTACTGCAAAGTATTATAAGCAGTGGAGCACAAAATCAACTTTCAGAAGTTATCTAGAGTGGGGGATGTCCCTGGCTCAAAGGTGTTCAGGTGGTGAAGCCAGGAAGAATGCTAGGTAGGACAGTGTGGCCTCAGAATATCCAGGGCCACAAGAAAAATGGGGGTGCCTAATGTGGCAGAGTTCCCAGGTATCAGAGCAAGGAAGCCAGGTGAAAACAGTAAGTCTAGGCACTGGCTTTCTGCTTGGTGTTGCCATAAACTGTGTAATACTGCACAGTCGCATCCCCACTCTCCTGACAGAGGCCCAGCAAAAGGTAGAAGCTTGGCAAGACCCCTCTTCTTCCTCTGGGAGGAACAATGAGGGTCCATACCCCAGGAGTCCATAAGATTTGGAGACTTGAAACTCAGTTGTGTGCCTGAGATAAAACCGCTTGGTCACAGGCTGCACAAACACAGAGTTTAGATGGAAAATAGGGAGATGAGTGATTGACTACTTTTCCGTAGGGGTTCACTGAAGAGCGGGGACACAAATTTTCAGCTGTGGGGCTAGAGAGTAGGAGGCCACTATTTTCATCTCCCCCCATAGGTGCTGAAAGCCTTCAGGAAGCAAAATAGCACCACATAGTGGAAATCGATGCCACTTACACTGAGCTGTGCCCCATGGAAAGAGAGCTGCATTTCCACCAGGGCAAGGGTACCTGAGAATCAGCACAACGCCCCTCCCTGAGAAGACCAGCAAGAGCAACTAGGTAGCACCAAGTTTACCAAACAGAGAGAACTGCAAAATTTTGGCTCTTGGGGAAAACAGTATATAGCATTCATGTTTTTTTTTAAAATTTTTTTTATTTTTTAATTTTTTAGTCTTCAGTTTTATTTTTTCAGCTATTTTCCTATTTTTTCACTCTTTTTAAGTTTTTATTTTTATTATTATTTATTTATTTATTTATTTGACACAGAGAGAGAGAGAGAGAAGAGAATGCACAAGCAGGGGAAGCTGCAGAAAGAGAAGAAGAAGCAGGCTCCCCACTGAGCAGGGAGTCAAACATGGGGCTTGATTTCAGGACCCTGAGATCATGACCTAAGCTGAAGGCAGACGACTGGCTGAGCAACCCAGGCATCCCTAAAATTATATATATATATATATATATATATTTTAGTTTCCTTTCATTGCACTTATTTTATTTTATTTTTGTATAGATATAAGTTTTTCATTATTTCTTATTTTGGGCTCTACATTCTTTTAACAAACAGACCAAAACACACCCAGGATCTAGGTTTTTGTTTTGTTCAATTTTGTTTCCTGATTGATTTACTCTTAATTTGTTTTGTTATTGTTTTCTTCTGGTTTGTTTTATTTTTCTGTTGTTATTTTGTCTTTTCCCTCTTTTCTTTTCTGGACATAATGAGAAGACACAGAAGTTCACCACAAAAGAAAGAACAGGAGGTAGTACTGACTGCCAATAATTTACACATATGGATATAAGTAAGATGTCTGAACTAGAATCTAAAACAACAACTATAAAGAAACTAACTGGTATTGAAAAAAGCATAGAAGACACTGAAGAATCTCTTACTATAGAAATAAAGAACTAAAATCTAATCAGGTTGAAATTTAAAAATGCTATTATGGAGATGCAGTCACAAATGGAGGCTCTAAGAGAGAGAATGAAAGAGGCAGAAGAGAGAGCCAGTGATGTAGAGACAAAATGATGGAAAATAATGAAGCTGAACAGAAGATGAAAAGACAAATACTGGATCACAAAAGGAGATTTAAAGAACTTAGTGGTTCCATAAAGTGAAATAATATCCAGATAACAGGGATCTCAGAAAATGAAGAGTGGGAGAGGGGGTGTGGGACAGAGGGTTTATTTGATGAAATTATAGCTGAGGAAGGAAGGGCAAGGAAATAGACATTCAAGTCCAGGAGGAACGGAGAAACCTTAAAATCAATAAAAATAGGTCAATACCTTGACATGTAATAGTGAAGCTTGCAAATTTCAGAGATAAAGAAAAAATCCTGAAGGGGGCTCCAGACAAGAGGTCCTTAACCTATAAGGGTAGACCTATGAGGTTGGCAGGAGACCTGTCCACAGAGACCTGGCAGGTCAGAAAGCACAGGCTTGATATATTCAATGTGCTAAATGAGAAAAATATGTAGCCAAGAATACTTTATCCAGCAAGCCTTCATTTAGAATAGAAGGAGGGATAAAGAGTTTCCAGGACAAACAAAAACTAAAGGAATTTGTCAACACTTAACCAGTTCCGCAAGAAATATTAAAGGGGATCCTTTGAGTGAAGAGAAAGCCCCAAAGTAACAAATACCAAAAAGGAACAGAGACAATCTACAGAAACAGCAACTTTTCAGGTAAGACAATGGTACTAAATTCATAAGTTTCTTTTTTAAATTTAATTTAATTTAATTTTTCAGTGTTCCAAGATTCATTATTTTTTTTTAAAGATTTTATTTATTTATTTCACAGCGGGAGAGAGATCACAAGGAGGCAGAGAGGCAGGCAGAGAGAGAGAGGGGGAAGCAGGCTCCCTGCCAAGCAGAGAGCCCGATGCGGGCCTCGATCCCAGGACCCTGAGATCATGACCTGGGCCGAAAGCAGAGGCTTTAACCCACTGAGCCACCCAGGCGCCCCCAAGATTCATTATTTATGCACCACACTCAGTGCTCCATGAAATAGCTGCCCTCCTTAATACCCATCACCAGGCTTGCCCATCCCCTCACCCCCCTTCCCATCCAAAACCCTCAGTTTGTTTCTCATAGTCCACAGTCTCTCACGCTTTGTCTCTCCCTCTGATTTACCCCAATTCACTTTTCCTTCCCTTCTTCTAATAAACTTTCAATAACTCTGACTGTAAATGGACTAAATGCTCCAATTGAAAGACACAGGGTATAAGATTGGATTTTAAAAAATGACCTATTGACATGCTGTCTACAAGAGACTCACTTTAAACCCAATGACAACTCCAAATTGAGGGTCAGGGGTGGGGAAGCATTTATGATGCTAATGGACATCAAAAGAAATCTGGGGTAACAATCTTTATATCAGAAAAACTGGATTTTCAATGCAAGACTGTAACAAGACATGAAGAAGGGCACTATATCGTAATAAAAAGATCTATCCAACAAGAAGATCTAACAATTGTAAATATTTATGCCCCTAAGCTAGGAGCAGCTAAATATATAAACCAATTAATAACAAACATAAAGAAAATCATTGATAATAATACAATAATACTAGAAGATGTTAATATCCCATTCATGGCAATGGACAGATAATCTAAGCAGAATTTCAACAAGGAAACAAGGGCTTCGAATGACACACTGGAGCAGATGGATTTCACAGATACAGTCAGAGCATTTCATCCTAAAGCAACAGAATACACATCCCTCTCGAATACATATGGCACATTCTCCAGAATAGATCACATACTGGGTCACAAATCAGGTCATGAACTGTACAACAAGATGAGTTTAAACTATACATATTTTCAGACCCACAGGCTTTAAAACTTGAACTCAATCATTAAAAAACTTTTGGAAGGACCAGAAATACATGAAAGTTAAAGAGCATCTTACTAAAGAATGACTGGATCAGCCAGGAAATTAAAGAAGAATTGAAATAAAAATACATGGAAGCAAATGAAGATGAAAACACGACAGTTCAGAACCTTTGGGATGGAGCAAAGACAGTTCTAGGAGGGAAGTATATAGCAATACAAGCCTTTCTCTAGAACCAATAAAAGTCTTAAATACAAAACCTATGCTTACACCTAAATGAGCTGGAAAAAGAAGAGGAAGTAAAGCCTAAATCTAGCAGGAGAGAGAAATAATAAAGATTAGAGCAGAAATCAATCATATAGAAATTTTAAAAAAGCAATAGAACAGATCAACAAAACTATGAGCTTGTTCTTTGAAAGAATTAATAAGATCAACAAACTCCTATCCAGGCTTATCAAAAAAATAAGAGAAAGGACCCACATAATAAAATCATGAATTAAACAGAAGAGATCACAACCAACACCATAGAAATTAAAACAATCATATAAGAATATCACAAGCAATTATTTGCCAATGAATTAGGCAATCTGGAAGAAGTGGGTGTATTCCTAGAAACATATAAATGACCAAAACTGAAACAGAAAGAAATGAAAACCTGAACAGACCCATAAGCAGCAAATAAATTGTATCAGTATTCAAAAATCTCCAAACAAACAGGAGTCCAGGGCTGGATGGCCTCCCAGCAGAATTCTACCAAACATTGAGGAAGAATTAATACCTATTCTTCTAGAACTGTTTCAAATAACAGAAATAGAAGAAAAACTTCCAAACTCTTTCTATGAGGCCAGCATTATCTTGATCCCCAAATCAGACAAAGACCCCACTAAAAGGAAATTTACAGACCAATATCCCAGACGAACGTGGATGCAAAAATTTTCAACAAGATACTAGCTAATTGGATCCAAGAGTACATTAAAGGGATTATTCACCCTGACCAAGTGGGCCTTATTCCTGGGTTGCAATTGTGGTTCAATATCTTCAAATCAATCATTCTAATACACCACATTAATAAATTTGGCCAAGACCTCACATTCCTAAAAGACATCAAATTTTATCTGTTGCCCTTGTTGACTAATCACACCATTGAAAGATTTCATCACACAGATTCAAATGTAGAGCCTGTGGTTGGACCACAACTCACAATATTTTTGATATTCATATATAGAAAAGGATTTTTACGTATATTGTGTGTAGCATTGTATTATGCATGCTTATTAAAATGTTATTTTGTTTACCATGAGAATTTTAATTTGCCACAATTGGGGGACACTATTTTTTTTATATTTCACTTTAAAAAATTCTGTGAGAATTTAAAAAAAAGTAGTCCAGTTCCTTTGACCAATGTGAGGTCTGACCACATGTAATTACTCTCTTCCTTAAACTAACAGTAGATTCTTTTTAAATAAAGATTTTATTTATTTATTTGACACAGAGAGAGAGAACACAAATAGGCTGAGAGGCAGACAGAGAGAGGGGAGGAGGCAGGCTCCCTGCTGAGCATGGAGCCTAATGCGGGCCTCCATTCTAGGACCCTGAGATCATGACCTGAACCGAAGGCAGAGGCTTTAGCCCACTGAGCCACCCAGGTACCCCTAACAAGTAGATTCTTTAATCCCGTGTCTCAGCTCTCTCAAAATGAAAGCCTAACCCAATCTTTTCAGTCCCTTTTGCAGTTGTACAAACTGTATGCAAAGCTTCTGAAAAGCGTGGTTACTTCCTAATTTTTCTAGGGTTAAATTAGGAGTAACACTTTTCAATGGTCCTCCAACATTTTTTACTATTTTTAACAAATTGCAGTTAAGGGGAAAAAGCAACTTTGTGTATAAATAAAAATATTGTATGAGATTTTTTATTCAATTACAATTAGCATACAATATTATATTAGTTTCAGGTATACAAAAGAATGATTCAATAATTCTATGCCTTTCTCAGTACTCATAAAAATAAGTGTACTCTTAACACCTTTATCTATATCACCCATGCCCTCATTCATGTCCCTTCTGGCATCCACCAGTTAGTTCTCCATATTGAAAGGTCTGTTTTTGAACACTAATTCTGAAATTAATGATGTTTAAAATAAAAATAAAATAAAAGTCTGTTTTTTAAGCAATCTACACATTCAATGAAATCTCTATCAAAATACCAACATTTTTCAAAGAGCTAGAACAAATAATCCTAAAATTTGCCTGGAAACACAAAAGACACCAAATAGACAAAGCAATCTTGAAAAAGAAAAGCAAACTGGAGACATCACAATTCCAGACTTCAAGTTATATTACAAAGCTGTAGGGAATTTTTTTAATTCTTCTTTAATTTCCTGGTTGACGCATTCATTCTTGAGGAGGGTGTTCTTTAGCCTCCATGTATTTGAGTTCTTTCCAACTTTCCTCTTGTGGTTGAGTTCTAGTTTCAGAGCATTTTGGTCTGAAAATATGCAGGGAATGATCCCAATCTTTTGGTACCTGTTGAGACCTGATTTGTGACCCAGAATGTGGTCTATTCTGGAGAATGTTCCATGTGCACTAGAGAAGAATGCGTATTCTGTTGTTTTGGGGCGGAATGTTCTGAATATATCTGTGATGTGCAACCGGTCCAGGGTGTCATTTAAATCCTTTATTTCCTTGTTGATCTTTTGCTTCAATGATCTGTTTCAGTAAGGGGGATGTTAAAATCCCCTACTATTATTGTATTATTGTCAATGTGTTTCTTTGATTGTGTTATTAATTGGTTTATATAATTGGCTCCTCCCATGTTAGGGGAATAGATATTTAAAATTGTTAGATCTTCTTGTTCGACACATCTTTAAGTATGATTTAGTGTCCTTCCTCATCGCTTATTATATTCTTTGGCTTAAAATCTAATGTATCTGATATAAGGATTGCCACTCCAGCTTTGTTTTGATGTCCATTGGCATGGTAAATTGTTTTCCACCCCTTCACTTTACATCTGGAGGTGTCTTTGCGTCTAAAATGAGTTTCTTGTAGACAGCATATCGATGGGTCTTGTTTTTTTTTTATCCATTCTGATACCCTGTGTCTTTTAGTTGGGGCATTTAGTCCATNTAACCACTGAGAGATATGAATTTAGAGCCATTGTATTGCCTGTAAGGTGCATGTTACTGTATATTGTGTCTCTTCCTTTCTGGTCTGTGTTTCTTTTAGTCTCTCTTTGTTTAGAGGACCCCTTTCAATATTTCCTGTAGGGATGGCTTGTGCTTGCCAATTCCTTTAGATTTTGTTTGTCCTGGAAGCTTTTTATCTCTCCTTCTATTTTCAATGACACCCTAGCTGGATATAGTATTCTTGGCTGCATATTTTGTCGTTTAGTGCTCTGAATATTTCATGCCCATTCTTTCTGGCCTGCCAGGTCTCTGTGGATAGGTCTGCTGTCAGTCTAATATTTCTACCATAGTATGTGACAGACCTATTGTCCCGAGGTGCTTTCAGGATTTTCTCTTTGTCACTAAGACTTGTAAGTTTTACCATTAGATGACGGGGTGTGGACCTATTTTTATTGATTTTCAAGGGGGTTCTCTGTGCCTCCTGGATTTTGATGCTTCTTCCCTTCGCCAAATTAGGGAAATTCTGTACTATAATTTGCTCCAATATACCTTCTGCCCCCCAGCCTGTCTCTCTTCTTCTTCTGGGATCCCAATTATTCTAATATTGTTTCATCTTATGGTATCACTTATGTCTCGAATTCTCCCCTCATGGTCCAGTAGTCGTTTGTCTCTCTTTTCCTCAGCTTCTTTGTTCTCTGTCATTTGGTCTTCTAAATCACTAATTTTCTCTCCTGCCTCATGTATCTTATCAGTAAGAGCCTCCCTTTTTGACCGCACCCCATTAATAGCTTTTTTGATTTCAACTGGGTTAGATTTTAGTTCTTTTATTTCTCCAGAAAAGGTTTTTATTTCTCTTAGAGGGATTCCCTATTATCTTCCATGCTTTTTTCGAGCCCAGCTAGCACCTTGATAATCATCATTCTGAAATCTCTTTCTGTCATATTACTGTTTTCCGCATTAATTCGGTCCCTAGCCATCGTTACTCTCCCTTGTTCTTTTTTTGTGTGTGTGTGTGTGGTGATTTTTTCCCCTTGTCATTTTATGTGGATAAGAATAGATGGATGAGAGACCAAAATGCTAAAGGGTAGCAAAGACCCCAGCAATATATACACTTACCTAATCAGAAGAGACTCGAAAATGTGGGGAGAAGAAAGAGGGAAAAACCAAAAACCAAACCAAAACAAAACAAAAAACCAAAAACAAGCAAACCAAAAAATAAAATAAAACAATACCCTATATCTATATGTATAAATATATCTATATCTATATCTACATCTATCTCTATATTTATATCTACAGCTATATCGCTAGCTATATCTATAGCTATCTATATCTGTTTCTATATCCATCTCTGTCTCTGACTCTATCTATCTATCTATCTATCTATCATCTATCTATCTATCTATATCTATTAGACTGGTGAACTGAACAGGCCCTACGTGTATACAAAAAATAAGGTTAAATACATTGAAGGGATAAAAATATGACTATAAAAATTAAAATTAAGAAGATTAAAAATGTTATTGATAAAATATAATAGTTAAAAACTTTAAAATAGGAAAGAGGAAAAAATTTAAAGGAAAACAGTAAGAAAAAAATAAAATTCAAAGAATCTATCTTTGAACAATTAAAGGATCATGGGGAAAAAAGCCATGAATTCTATGTGTTGCTTTTCCCTAGCTTTGAGTTTCACAATTCTCAGTGATCGTTGAACTTGGTCTTGGTTGGATGTTCTTGCTGATTTTCTGGGCAAGGTGCCTGTTGCCGTGATTCTCAAGTGTCTTTTACTGAGGGGGAATTGCACCACCCTCACTGGGGCCAGGCTATGTAATCAGCTCAGGTTTGGTTTGGGAGCTTTTGTTCCCTGAATTCTGTCCATACAGCTTTGGAGGATGGGAATGAAAATGTCAGCCTCCTAATCTCTGACCTGGAGCTGCTGAGTGTTCGGGACCTCACTCCTCAGTGCATTCTCAGAGAAAAGCAGTGAGTCTCTCCCGTCTCCCTGGTCTCCAGCTGCACTCTGAGCTCACCCAGCCTGTGACCGAACAGTTCTATCTCTGGCGCAAGGCCCCATTTAGAATTTCCAATCCCAGCAGATTCCTGAAGCTCCTCCTCCCATGCCGCTCCTCCCCCAGGAGGAAGGAAAGTGTCTCTCCGAATCCACCACTTGTGGGGTCCCTGCTCAAAGAACAGTGGCCCAACTGTTGTTTGGATCACAGTTTAAGGTAACACCGATCTGGGAGACTCCTCCTCACCTTAGCTCCTTCTCTCTAGTCAGCTTCTCCTCTCTGATATCTGGGAGCTCTGTCACTCTCAGACACCCCTGCTGTTATTGTGTCCCCGTGGGTCCTGAGACCACACTGTCCCCGTGTTCTTCATCCCCCACTTCGCCTCTAGGAAGACATCCCTCACTAGAGCAGACCTCTAAAAGTTCCAATTTTGTGCTCTGTTGCTCTCTCACTTGCCGGGACCTGGCCCCTCCCCCTGGGGTCTATCTTCCCCTCGCTTCAGATTCACTTCTCTGCATGTCCTACCTTCTGGAAAGTGGTTGATTTTCTGTTCCTAGAATTAGTGCCCTTCTTCTCTTCAATCTCCTGTTGAAATTTTAGGTGTTCAGAATGGTTTGATAACTATCTGGCTGAACTCCTGGGACCTGATGATAATCGGTCTCCTTCTCCTCTGCCATCTTGCTCCCTCTGAACAATTGTATTTTTTTTTAATTTTATTTTTATTATTTGCCCAAGGGGTACAGATCTGTGAATCATCAGGCTTACATCTTTCACAGCCCTCACCAAAGCACAAACCCTCCCCAATGTCCATAATCCATCCACCCTATCCCTACCCTCCCACCCCCCAGTAACCCTCAGTTTGTTTTATGAGATTAGAAGTCTCTTATTTTTAAGTTGAAAGATCACTGACATATATTGAGCACTTCCTATGTGTCGAATATAAAACTAGTATTTGAGATGTACTTGTGCACAGTATAAGTTAGAAAGAGTGAAAACTTTGGAGTTAGGCTGCCTGGATTAATCCTGGGTCTGTGACTTTGGGTACATTATTTAGCCTCTCTGTGCCTCAGTTTCTTCCTTTGAAAATGAGACTAGTAGTAGTGCCTATGTACATTAGTTTTCTAGGGCTGTCATAACGAAGTACCACGATTACTTGTGTTAAATATGTAAATTTTTTGTCTCACAGCTCTGAAGCCTAGAAGTCCAAAATCGAGATGTCAACAAGATTGGCTCCTTCTGAATATTGTTAAGGGAGATTCTGTTCCTAGGGTCTCTTCTTGGCTTTTAGGCTCTCTTCTCCCTATATCTCTTTACATCACTTTCCCTTTATTCATGTTTCTATTTCCAAATTTCCCCTTTGTCTAAGGACACTAGTCATATTGGATTTTGTCCACCCTAATGACGATCTTTTTTGAAGATTTTATTTTTAAGTAATCTCTATACCCATGGTGGGGCTCAAACTTACAATCCTGAGATCAAGAGTTACATGCTTTATCAACTGAGCCAGTGAGGTTCTCCATAACAATCTCATCTTAGCTAATAACATCTGCTAGGACCCTACTTCCAAATAAAATCACATTCTCAGATACTGGGATTTAGGACTTCAACATATGGAGAATTGGGATATACAATTCAACTAATAACACTATGTCATATGATTGTTGTGAAGATTAAAATAATTAATCTGAAAAGTAGTTAAAACAATTTGTGGCACATTACACACACTTAATAAATGTTAACTATTAACTGGCATATATTTCATTTAATATTTACACCAATGACCCATATAAAATAGGTGATTGTAAAGGATGACTCTGAGAATCAAGTTCTCACAGAGAGTTATTGGTAGATACAGCATTTCAAACTAGTTCTGACTGATCCCCAAGTTTATGCATGTTTCACTATACCATGAGGCATCATCAGGTGACTAGGTCATTGTGTGTGCAAAACTGACTGCCACAGAAATATTTTAATGTATGCTCAGTGACTTCATAGATCTGTGCCAGAATCTCATCATCTGTGGGACTCTGATTAGCAGCAGCAATTGGTCATATATATCTTTATCAATCTGGTATAACACTACCTCCAGTCTACCCAGGCTAACAACAGTATCATTGACAATAAAGTGCCTTCCAAAACAATGTGGGAGGAAACTAAGGTTCTCAAAAAATTGTATCTGCATCTATCTTCTTTCATAGATACTAGAACCATCCATTTATTGGATTATTAGACAGTGTCAGCATTGTTTATGCTCACTCTGCAAGGATGTAAATTCTGCTCTTCTCTTATATGCACAGATATTTGCAAATGGAATCTTAAAATCTTGGACATGAGAGGGAAATTGTTGACATACTTCTTTGGTTCCTTAGAAATCCCAAAAATGTTCTGAATTTTTGGTGTTTGATAGGACCTCCCCTGGCATCAATGGTCAATGCAACTTGGCTCCATGTTATTTCACTTGACAAATTATATAATTCATATATCACATGTAAGTTTAGCGAGACTGAAATTTATTGAGGAATAAGTTAGATCCAGCCTCATTTAGACTACTGGGTTTTTGAGGAGACTGCATTTAGAAGCCTACAAAAATTTTGCCTAAAATTGTGACATAATTAAAAAACACAAACATTCTCAAGTGATTTATGACTTTTACCACCTTTTTAATTCCCTATTAGGACATGGTGTGTTCACAAATTATCGTAGGATGGCCTTTCAAATTGATGGAATCTCACCTGACAAAAAAAATATGTGAAGATATATTCTACATCATGACTATCTTGTAGTATGTGCAATGAAAATCCAACATTAGAAATAAGAGAGTATGGGGTCTATGTCACTGATACAATTTATTTGCACATTTATTTATTTTGATTTAAATATTTTACTTATTTGATAGAGAGAAATAATGAGAGAGAGAGAGAGAGCACAAGCAGGGAGGAGAGGGAGAAGCAGGCTCCCCAATGTAGGGCTCAATTCCAGGACCCTGGGAACTTGACCTGAGCTGAAGTCAGATGCTACACTGACTGAACCACTCAAAAGCCCCTGTTTGTTCATCTAAAGTCTGATAAAGTATATTAATTTTACCTAAAAACTTCCGCATGTAGGAAAGAGGTAGTACACTTAAGAATATGGGTTCCAATACCCAAAAACAAACTGAAAATGGATGAAAGACCTAAATTTGAGACAGGAGACCATAAAGATACTAGAGGAGAACACAGGGAGTAACCTCTTTGACATTGGCCATAGCAACTTTTCACTAGATATGTCTCCTGAGGCAAGGGAAAAAAAAGCAAAAACAAACTATTGGGACTTCATCAAGATAAAAGGCTTCTATGCAATTAAGGAAATGATCAACAAAACTGAAAGGCAACCTATGGAATGAAAGAAGATATCTTCAAATAACATATCTGATAAAGGGTTGTTATCCATCATACATAAAGAATTTATAAAACTTCAACACCAAAACACAAAAAATCCAATTTTAAAAATGGGAAGAAGACATGAATAGACATTTTTCCAAAGAAGACATACAGATGGCCAACATACACAGAAAAGATACTCAACATCACTCATCATCAAGGAAATACAAATTGAAACCACAATGAAATATCACCTCACATCTGTCAGAATGGCTAAAGTTAGCACAATAATTACCAGATATTGTCAAGGATGTGGAGAAAGGGAACACTCTTACACTGTTGGTGGGAATGCAAACTGATGCAGTTACTCTGGAAAACAAGATGGAGGTTCCTCAAAAAGCTGTAAAGGGAATTAGTCTATGATCCAGCAATTGCATTACTATGTATTTACCCAAAGTATACAAAAATGTTGATTTGAAAGGACACATGCACCACAATGTTTATAGCAGCATTATCAACAATAGCCAAATTATAGAAAGAGGCCCAATATCCATCAATTGATGAATGGATAAAGAAGAAGTGGTATATACATAAAATGGAATATTACTCAGCCATCAAAAAGAGTGAAATCTTGCCTTTTACAATAATGTGGGTAGAGGTAGAGTGTATTATGCTGAGTGAAATAAGTCAAAGACAAATACCATATGATTTCACTCATATGTGGAATTTAAGAAACAAAACAGTTTAAAATAGGGGAGGGGGAAAAAGAGAGAAATCAGAAAACAGACTCAACTGTAGAGAACAAACTGGTGGGAGATGGGTTAAATGGGTATTAAGGAGGGTACGTTGTGATGAAAATGGATGTTGTATGTATGTGATGAATCACTAAATGCTATACTTGAACCTAACTGTATGTTAACTAACTGGAACTCAAATAAAAACTTGAAAAGTAAAAAGGATATGGGTTCCAAAACAGAACTGTCTATACTGGAATATTGCCCCTCTTACTTTTAGTGTGGCCTTGGATAATTCCTTGTGCTTAGGTTTTATTGTTTTGTTTTGTTAGGTTTTGTTTTGTTTGGTTTGGTTTGGTGAATGGGAATGGAGATAGTATGCAACTCATAAAATTACTGTGAGAAAAATAAATGAAATAATAGAAAATATTCAGCAAAACATCTGTTTGGTAGGTTCTCAATTAGTGTTACCAAATATTTATCTTAATTTTTATTGTTGAAATATAGTTGATATACAATGTTATACTAGTTTTAGGTATAAAGAAAATGATTTGACAATTCCACAAATTATTTAGTGCTTACCTTAATAAGTGTATTTACCATCTGTTACCATATATTATTGGAAAATTACTGACTTTTCCTCTATTCAGAACTTTTTACTTTATTCATTTATTTATTTATAATACTTTATTTATTTATTTTAGAGAGGCAGAGATAGCGACAGAGAACACATCAGGGAGGAGAAGGAAAAGTAGGCTCCCTGACGAGCAGAGAGTTCCATGCAGGCTTGATCCCAGGACCCTAGGTTCATGATCTGAGCTGAGGGCAGACACTTAATCAACAGAGCCATCAAGGCGCTCCATGACTTGTCTATTTTATAAACAGAAGTTTGAAGCTGAGAGGTATGAGGTGATCCTTCATTGTAGTTTTGAACATCTGGATGAATTCTTTTAAAAAATGTTCATATCTTCTGCCAATTTTTTTAAAGATTTTATTTATTCATTTGACACAGAGAGAGAGACCACAAGTAGGCAGAGAGGCAGGCAGAGAGAGAGGAGAGAGGAGGAAGCAGGCTCCCTGCCGAGCAGAGAGCCCGATGCAGGCCTCAATCCCAGGACCCTGGGATCATGACCTGAGCCGAAGGCAGCGGCTTTAACCCACTGAGCCACCCAGGCGCCCATCTTCTGCCAATTTTTAACTGGATTATTGTTTTTGAGGTTTTTAGTGTCTTAAGATTTATTATTTCATTTGAATGAGAGAGAGAATGAGACGGTGGTGGAGCAGAGGGAGAGATAGAATGTAAAGCAGACTCCACCCTCAGCATAGAGCCTGACACTGGGCTTGATTCCAGGACCCAAAGATCATAACCTAAGCCAAGATCGAGAGTCAGATGCTTAACCAACTGAGAGACCCAGGTGCCCCCAGATATTGAATTTTATAAGTTCTTTATATATTTTGGATACTAACTCATTTTTAATTATTTTTATTTAAATTTGATTTAGTTATAACATGGTGTGTTACTAGTTTCAGGAGTAGAATTTAGTGACTCATCAGTTGCGTATAACATGTTGAATTTATTACATCAAGTGCACTCCTTAATGCACATCACCTAATTACCTCATGCCCCCCAACCTGCCCTCCAGCAACCCTCAGTTTGTTTCCTGCAGTTCAGCAACTCTTATGGTTTGCCTCCCTCTCTGTTTCATCTTATTTATTTTTTTCCTTCCTTTCCCCTATATTTATCTGTTTTGTTTCTTTATTTCCATATATGAGTGAAATCATATGGTATTTGTCTTTCTCTGACTTATTTCCCTTAGCATAATACCCTCTAGCTCCATCCAAGTCATTGCAATGGCAAGATTTCATTCTTTTTCATGGCTGAGTAACTTTCCACGGATATACATATATATACAACATATTTTTTATCCATTTATCTGTCAATGGACATCTGAGCTCTTTCCATAGTTCGGCTATTGTGGACATTGTTGCTATAAGCATTGGGGTACATGTGCACCTTTGAGTCACTGTTTGTATCCTTTGGATATAAACCTATTAGTGTAATTCTTGGGTCATAGGGTAGTTCTCTTCAAAGTTTTTGAGGAAATTCCATCCTGTTTTCCAGAGCGGCTGCACCAGTTTACATTCCTACCAACAATGTATGAGGGTTCCCCTTTCTCCAAATCCTCACCAACATCGGTTGTTTCCTGAGTTGTTCATTTTAGCTATTCTGACCAGTGTGAAGTGGTATCTCATTGTGGTTTTGATTTGTATTTCCCTAATGCTGAGTGATGTTCTGCAATTTTTCATGAGTCTTTTGTATGTCTTCTTTGGAGAAATATACGTATATATCTTCTGCCCTTTTCTTGACTGGATTTTTTGTTTGTGTGTGTGTGTGTGTGTGTGTGTGTGTGTGTGTGTGTGTGTGTTGAGTTTCATAAGTTCTTTATGGATTTTGGATACTAACCCTTTATCTGATATGTTATTTGTGAAGGTCTTCTGCCATTCTGTAGTTTGCCTTTTGGTTTTCTTGACTGCTTCCCTTCCTGTGCAAAAGTTTTTTGTTTGTTTGTTTTGTTTTGTTTTTGCTTATTTTTTTTTCCTGATGAAGTCCCAAAGTTCATTTTCACTTTTGTTTCTCTTGCCTTTGAAGACATGTCTAGCAAGAAGTTGCTATGGCTGAGGTCAAAAGTTTGCTGACGTGTGTTCCACTCTAGGATTTTGATGGATTTCTATTTCACATTTAGGGCTTTCATCCATTTTGAGTTTATTTTTGTGTATTGTGTAGGAAAGTGGTCCAATTTCATTCTTCTGGTGTGGCTGTCCAATATTCCCAATACCATTTATTGAAGAGACTATCTTTTTTCCATTGGACATTCTTACCTGCTTTCTCAAAGATTAGTTGACCATAGATTTAAGGGTCCATTTTTTGGTTTTCTATTCTGTTCCATTGATCTATGTGTCTGTTTTTGTGCCAGTATCATACTATCTTGATGATTACAGTTTTGTAATACACCTTGAAGTCCAGAACTGTGATGCTTGCAGCTTTGGATTCTTTTTTAACATCCGTTTGGCTATTCGGGGTCTTTTCTGGCTCCATATACATTTTAGAATTGTTGGTTTCAGCTCTGTGAAAAATGCTGATGGTATTTTGATAGGGATTGCATTGAATGTGTAGATTGCTTTGGGTAGAATAACAATCTTATTAATTCTTTCAATGAACCAGCTCCTAATTTCATTGATCTGTTATACAGGTTTTTTTGTATCATTGATTTCTGCCCAAATATTTATTATTTCTCTTCTCCTGTTTTTTTTCCAGCTCCTTTAGGTGTAAGTTGAGGTTGTATATTTGAGACTTTTCTTGGTTCTTAAGGAAGACGGGTGTTATGATCTTCCCCCTTAAGACCACCTTCGCTGTATCCTGAAGGTTTTGAAATATGGTGTTTTCATTTTCATTTGGTTCCATGTATTTTTTAAAATTCTTCTTTAATTTTATGGTTGAGTCATTCATTCTTTAGTAGGATACACTTTAACCACCATATATTTGTGGTCCTTCTAAATATCTTCTTGTTTATCAAAACTTCAAGTTTGATAGAATTATGATCTAAAAATATGCATGGTATGATCTCAATTTTCTGTACCTGTTGAGGCCTGATTTGTGATCCAATATGTGATCTATTCTGGAGAATGTCCCATTGACATCAAAAATAAAATATATTCTGCTGCTTTAGGATGACATTCTCTGAACATATCTGTGAAGTCCATCTGGTCCACTGTCTCATTCAAAGCCCTTTTTCCTTGTTGATCTTATGCTTAGATGATCTGTTCATTGCTGTGAGTGGGGTGTGAAAATCCCCTATTATTACTGTAGATTTTCAATGAGTTCCTTTAAGTTTGTTATTGTTTTATATATTTGCCTGCCCCCATGTTAGGGACATAAATATTTACAACTGTTGATCTTCTCATTGGATAAATGTCTTTATTATGATATAGTGTCCTTTATCTCCTATTACAGTCTTTGTTTTAACATCATTTTTTTCTGGTATAATCATGGCTACTCCAGCTTTCTTTTGATATCCATTAGCATGATAAATGGTTTTCCATCCCCTCACTTTCAATCTGGAGGTGTCTTTGGGTCTAAAATTAGTCTCTTGTAACTAGCATATCAGTGGGTCTTATTTTTTTAAAATCCATTCTGATATCCTATATCTTTTGATTGCAGCATTTAGTTCATTTACATCCAGAGTTATTGTTGGAAGATATGAATTTAGTGTCATTGTATTACCCATAAAATCGCTAGTCCTGCAGATTGTGTCTGTTCTTTCTGACTTTTATTACTTTTGGATTCTCTCTCTGCTCAAAGGTTGTCTTTTAATATTTTTTGCAGGGTTGGCTTAGTGTTCACAAATTCCTTTAGTTTTTGTTCCTTCTTGGAAACTCTTTATCTCTCCTTCTATTCTGAATGACATTTTTGCTGGATAGAGTACTCCCGGCTGCATATTTTCCCATTTAGCACATCAAATATGTCATGCCAGTCCTATCTGGCCTACCAAATCTCTGTGGACAGGTCTGTTGCCAGCCCTATGTGTCTGCCCTTGTAGTTAAGGACCTCTTGTCCTGAGCTGCTTTCAGGATTTTCTCTTTATGTTTGTAATTTGCAAGCTTCACCATAATATGTCAAGGTGTTTATTTATTTATTTATTTTTAAAATTTTGATGGGGATTATCTGTGCCTCCTGGACTTGAATGCCTTTTTCCTTCCCCAGATTAGGGAAGTTCTCAGTTATAATTTGTTTAGATAAACCTGCCCCTTTCTCCTGTTCCTCATCTTCTGGGACTCCTATCATAATGATATTTTGTTTTATGGAATTACTGATTTTCTACTTTTGTGATCTACCTTCGTGATCTAATAGTTTTCTATCCCTCTTCAGCTTCCTTATTTTTCATCATTTTATCATCTATATCACTGCCTCACTCTTCTGCCTCATTCATCCTCATTTTTATGGCCTCCTCTTGGGACAGAATCTTGGTAATAACATTTGTAATTTTTCCCTGACAATACCTTTTTTTTTATCTGTACAGTAAAGGATTCTCTAGTGTCTAGTATGCTTTTTTCAAGCCCAGATTGTATCTTTATAATTGTTATTTTCAATTTTGGTTCAGACATCTTACTCACATCTGTATTGATTAAATCCCTGACAGTATTATCTCCTTTTCTTTCTTTTGGGGGTGAATTTTTCTGTCTTGTCATTTTGACCAGAAAAGAAGACAAAAAAGAAAAAAAAAAGAAAACCAAAACAACAGTAAGAACAACAACAGAAAACAAACAAACAACAAAAAACTAGCTCCTGGATGTGTTTTGGTCTGCTTGTTAAAAAATAAATAGGTTACAAGATAAGAAAGAAATAAAAACATAAATGTATATACATATATATGTGTGTGTGCATATACAAATACAATAAGCTAAAATATAATGAAAGGAAACAAAAAATATAAAGTATCCAAAAAATTAAAAAAGGAATAAAATTATTGAAAAAATAAGAAACTACTGAAAAAACAATATTAAGCACTACATAATAAATATGCAAAAATGTTATATATTGTTTTCCCCAAGCACTAAAACTTTGTAGCTTTCTGTATTCTGCTGACTTGGTGAAAGTGAGATAAAATTTGGTGCAGGGCAAGATGGTGGAGGTGTAGAGGACCCTGATTCAACTGGACCCTGAATTTAGCTGAATATCTATCAGACCATTCTGAAAACCCACGAAATCACCCTGAGATATAGGAATGTATATCTGGATCTCCACAAGAAGAAAATCTAAGGCTTTGGGGATATGAATGACAGAGTTGTGATTCTGTGGGCAGATACCAGAGGATAAAGAGAAGGGGGAGGGGGCCACCCTACTGGCCCCTGGAAAGTGATATATTACCAGAGTGCAAAAGTGTTCTGAACTGGAGGAGCAGTGATAACTTGCTGAGCAGTAACAGCAGGATGGGAAGGGCCTGATAACAGTGCCCAAACAGGATCCAGGAGCTGAGGAGACACATGCATGGACACAGGGCCGGCCACCCCCCACCCCCCTGTACTGCTGCTGCCTTGGACCCAGGGCCAGCAGCCATGGATTCAAGATAGCTTACGGTATTAGAAGGACAAAGGGCAGAGACAAGTGGGGGCCTGAGTTGACCACTGAGAGGGCTCTGGGGGCGTTCAGTGCCCGTGGGTGGCTGTAGTTTTCAGCAGCACTTATAGAAAGGGAGACTGTCTATTGGAGGGTTCAGTGAAGAGCAGACTGTGATTTCTCTGCCCTGGGGCAGAGGTCTGGGTGCAGACATTTTCCTTTGCTCTGACCCTCCAAAAACGCATGAAAAGCTGCCAGAGAACAAAAGCTCAAAAAAATCAGTTTTCACAGAGTCCAGACCTCTGATAAGGGGCTGGGCAACTCCGCCCAGGCAGGGTTATCTGAAAAACAACAGGCAAGTTGCTCCCCCAGAAGTCAAGCTGGAAGAACAAGAGGAAAGCAGCACTAGAGCCCCCATAAAACTATAAAATCCCAACACCAGGAGAAAATAGTATATGGAGCTCCAGGTGTTGCCTCAGGGTTTGTGTATTTCTCAGATACCACATTTCTTTTTCTTTTTTTTCTTTCTCATGTTTCTTCTCTGTCTTTTTTTTCGTTTTACCTTTTTCACATTTCAACCAGATGTTTAATGTAGCATATTTCATAGTAGCTTTTTAACTTGTACTTTTACACGCCTATATATTTTTTATATGTATAAGCTACAATGTAGTCTTCTTTTTCCTATTCCATACAACCTTTTTATATGTACCAGTTATATTTTCCCTGTAACTCTGGGAAGTAGTGTCCTCTAACAAAGAGAAGAATATACACCCAGGAAATACTGAAACACCTTACCTTGCCCACACTGAAAGATTATAGCACCCCTCCACCCCCCTCTTTAAAATTTTAATATTTTATTTTTTTTTAAATTTTGGATTTCATAAATCAAGGAGAAAAGACCAAGGAGAAACATTTGTCATGCCAACAGACCTCAAAAGAAAGCTGGAGTAGTAATTCTTATATCGGACAAATTAGAATTTAACTGAAGACTGTAATAAGAGATCCAGAGGGACAGTAAATCATTCTTAAAGCATTGATCTAACAAGAATATCTAACAATTTTAAATATCTACGCCCCCAACATAGGAGCAACCAACTACATAAGCCAGCTGTTAACAAACATAAAGAATCAGATCAACAATAATACATTCGTAGTAGCAGATTTTAACACTCCACTCTCAGCATTGGACAGATAATCTAAAGAGAAGATCAACAAAGGAACAAGAGCTTTGAATGACACATTGTACCAGATGGACTTTGTAGATATATACAGAACTTTCCACTCTAAAACAACAGAATGCTCATTCTTCTCAAATGCACATGGAACTTTCTCCAAAATAGACCATATACTGAGTCACAAATCAGGACTCACCTGATAACAAAAGATTGAGATTATTCCCTGCATGTTATTAGACCACAATGCTTTGAAACTGGAACTCAATCACAAGAAAAAATTTGGAAGGAATTCAAACACTTGGAATTTAAAAAGCATCCTACTAAAAATGATTGGATCAATGAGGAAATTAAAAAGAACTTAAACAATTCATGGAAACTAGTGAGAAGGAAAACACTTCAGTCCAAAATCTATGAGATACTGAAAAGGCGGTCCTAAGAGGGAAATACATAGCCATCCAAGCCTCTCTCAAAAAATTAGAAAAACTCAAATGCACAAGCTAACCTTATACCTAAAGGAACTGGATAAAGAATAGCAAATAAAACCTAAACCCAGCAGAAGCCAAATGATAGAGATTAGAGGAGAGATCAATGAAATGGAAACCAGATAAACAGTAGAACAGATCAATGAAACTAGTAGTTGGTTCTTTGAAAGAATGAATGAAATCAATAAACCACTGGCCAAACTTACCCAAAAGAAAGGAGAAATAATCCAAATTAATATAATCATGAATGAAAGGAGAGAGATCATGACTAACACCAAGGAGATAGTAACAACTATTAGGGATTATTATGAGCAACTACATGCCAACAAATTAAGCAACCTGGAAGAAATGGATGCCCTCTTGGAAACTTACAAATTACCGAGACTGAAACAGGAAGAAATAGACAATCTGAATAGACCAACCACCAGTAACAAAATTGAAGCAGTAATCAAAAACCTCCCAAAAAAACAAGAGTCCAGGGCCAGATGGCTTCCCAGGGGAATTCTATGAAATATTAAAGAAGAAATAATACCTATTCTCCTGGAGCTGTTTCAAGAAATAGAAACAGAAGGAAAATTTCCAAACTCCTTCTATGAGGCCAGCATCACCTTGATCCCCAAACCAGGTAAAGACCTCATCGAAAAGAATTATAACCAAATATCCCTGGTGAACATGGATGCTAAAATACTCACTGAGATCCTAGATAATAGAATCCAACAATACATTGAAAGGATTATTCACCACAACCAAGTGGGATGTATTCCTGGAATGCAAGTGTGGTTCAACATTCACAAATTAACCAATGTTATAGAACACATTAACAAAAGAAAAGACAAGAACCATATGATCCTCTCAATTGATGCATAAAAATCATTTGACAAAATACAACATCCATTCCTGATTAAAACTCTTCAGAGTATAGGGATAGAAGGAACATTTCTCAATACCATAAAAACCGTCTATGAAAAGACTACAGTGAATATCATTATCAATGGGGAAAAGTTGAGAGCTTTTCTGTTAACATCAGAAACATGACAGGGTTGCCTACTCTTATCACTATTATTCAACATAATACTAGAAGTCCCAGTAACAATAATCAGACAACAAAAAGAAATAAAAGGTATTCAAATTGTCAAAGAAGAAGTCAAACTCTCTCTCTTGACAGATGACATGATGCTTTATGTGGAAAACCCAAAAGACTCCAGCCTCAAATTACTAGAACTCATACACCAATTAAGCATTTTGGCAGGATAAAAAATCAATGCACAGAAATCAGTTGCTTTTCTATACACTCACAATGTAACTGTAGAAAGAGAAATTAAGGAATTGATTCCATTCACAATAGCAACACAAACCATAAGATAGCTAGAAATAAACCTAACCAAAGAGGTAAAGGATTTATATTTTAGAAACTACAGAACACTTATGAAAGAAATTGAGGAAGACACTAAAAGATGGAAAAATATTCCATGCTCATGGATTGGAAGAATTGTTAAAATGTCTATCCTGCCCAGAGCAATGTACACTTTCAGTGCGTTCCTATTAAAATACCACTGGCATTTTTCAAGGAGCTGGAGCAAACAATCCTAAACTTTGTGTGGAACCAGAAAAGACCCCAATTCACCAAGTGAATGATAAACAAGAAAAACAAAGCTGGGGGCATCATGTTGCCTGACTTCAAGCTGTATCACAAAGCTTTGATCACCAAGATAGCATGGTATTGGCACAAAAACAGACACATAGACCAATGGGACAAAATAGACTCCAGAAATCGACCCTCAACTCTTTGAGAAATCAGGAAAAAATATCCAATGGAAAAAAGACAGTCTCTTCAATAAGTGGTACTGGGAAAATTGGATACCTACATATAGAAGAATGAAACTGGACCATTCCCTTACACCATACGCAAAGATAAACTCAAAATGGTTGAAAGACCTCAGCGTGAGGCAGGAATCTATCAAAATCCTAGAGGAGAACATAGGTAGTAACTTCTTTGACATCAGCCGCAGTAACTTCTTTCAAGACACGTCTCCAAAGGGAAGGGGAACAAAAGCAAAAATGAACTTTTGGATCTTCGTTAAGATAAAAAGCTCTGCACAGCAAGGACAGAGTCAACAAAACTAAGAGACAACTCACAGAATGGAAGAAGATATTTGCAAATGACATTACAGATAAAAGGCTGATATCCAGATCTATAAAGAACTTCTCAAACTCAACACTCAAAAAACAAGTAACCCAGTCATTAAATGGGCAGAAAACATGAACAGACATTTCTCCAAAGAAGACATACAAATGGCTAACAGACACATGAAAAAATGCTCAATATCATTAGCCATCAGGGAAATGCAAATCAAAACCACAATGAGATACCAACTTACACAAGTAGAATGGCAAAAATTAACAAAATGGGAAACAGCAAATGTTGGTGAGGATTTGGAGAAAGGGGAACCTTCTAACACTGTTGGTGGGAATGCAGGCTAGTACACCCACTCTGAAAAACAGCATTGAGGTTTCCCAAAAATTTGAGAATAGGGCTACCCTATGACCCAGCAACTGCTCTAGTAGGTATTTACCCCAAAGATACAGATGTAGTGAAAAGAAGGGGCACATGCGCCCCAAAGCTCATAGCAGCAATGTCCACCATAGCTAAACTGTAGAAGGAGCCAAGATGACTTTCAATAGATGAATGGATAAAGAAGATGTGATCCATATAGACAGTAGAATATTATTCAGGCATCAGAAACGATGAATACCCACCATTTGCATCAAAGTGTAGGGGACTGGAGGGAATTATACTAAGTGAAGTGAGTCTAGCAGAAAAAACACTTATCATATGGTTTCACTCATATATGGAACATAAGCAATAGCTTGGAGGACTAGGAGGAGGGAGGGAGAAGGGAAGGAATAACTTGGAGAAGGGAGGGAAATCTGAATGGGGAGAAAACAGGGAAGGAGAAGAACTATGAGAGACTATGGACCCCAGGAAATGAACTGAGTGTCTACGAGAGAGGGATGGTAGGGGGAGAGGGTAATAGGGTTATGGTTATTAAGGACAGCGTGTGTTGTGATGTTCACTGTGTGTAATGTGTAACTGATGAATCATTGAACTCTACATCAAAAACTAATGATGTACATACAGTGGCTAACTGAACAAAATAAAAAATAAAATAAATAAAAATAAAAGTAATAATGTACTAAAAAATACTTGGTGAGAGCGAGTTGTCTGTGTTGGTCTTTTGTGGGAAGGGCCTGTTGTGCTGATTCTCAGGTGGTCTTGTCCTAGTGCAAATGCATGTCCAGTGTTGTTGAGTGGTTGCACTTGCTGGAGGCTCTCGGGACTCCACTACGTGTCTCTGTTTTGCTCCCTGAATGCTCTCAGCATTGCTGGGCAGGATGAATATGTCTTTGTCCTCATCTCTAACTCTGGGGCTGAAAATTTGTACCCGTCCACTTTTCAGTGAGCCCTTACAGAAAAGCAGTCAATCACTCTTGTCTCCCCTGTTTCCATCAGAATTCTGTGTTCACCCAGCCTATGACCAAGGGTTTTTTATCTCAGGCATGCGGCTGAGTTTAAAAACACCAAATTTTATGAACTTCTGTGGTGTGGACACTGTTCCTCCCAGGGAAAGAAGCAGGGGGATCTCACCAATCTTCTGCTTGTTCCTGGGCCCCTGCCAGGAAAGAGATCACAAGACTTTGCTGCAGTTTGAAGTTCATGGCAACACAGAGCAGAAAGCTGGCACCTAGACTCACTGTTGGATACTAAGTCTTTATCAGATATATCATTTGCAAACATCTTCTCCCATGCCATAGGTTGATTTTAGTTTTGTTGTTTCCTTCACTGTGCAGAAGCACTTTGCTTTGATGTGGTCCCAATAGTTTATTTTTTGATTTTATTTCTCCTCCGTCAGGAGACGTATCTAGAACAATATTGCTACAGCTGATGTCAGAGAAATTATTGCCTATACTCTCTTCCAGGATTTTTATGGTCTTAGGTCTTATATCTAGGTCTTTGATTCACTTTGATTTATTCTTGTATATGATGTAATAACCTGGGCCAGTTTCATTCTTTTTCATGTAGATGACCAGATTTCCCAGCATAATTTATCAAAGAGACATTTTCCCGTGCAATATTCTTTCCTCCTTTTTTTTGAATATTATGATCATATAATTGTGGGTTTATTTCTAGGTTTTCTATTCTGTTCCAGTGTTCTATGTCTCTATTTCTGTGCCAGTACCATACTATTTGGTTACTACATTTTTATAGTATAACTTGAAGTATAGTATTGTGATACCTCCACAATTGTGGGTTTTATGTTTGTTTGTTTTTGTTTTTTAAGACTGCTTTAGTTATTCAAGTTCTTTTATGGTTTCATACACATTTTAGGGTTGTTCTATCTCCGTGGAAAATGCTGTTGATATTTTGACAGGGATTGAATTAAATCTGTAGATTGCTTTACATAGTAGAGATATTTTAAAAATGTTTATTCTTCCTATTCACGTGCATGGAATATTTTTCCATTTTATAGTTTCCAAAGTACAGGTCCTTCACCTCTTTGGCTAGGTTTATTCCTATGTATTTTATTATTTTTGTTGCTATTGAAATGGTATTTTTAAAAAATTTCTTTTTCTGCTGCTTCATTATTAGTATGTAGAAATGCAACAGATTTCTGTATATTGATTTTGTATTGTGAGACTTTACTGAATTCATTTATCAGTTCTAGTATTTTCTTTGGTGGAGTCTTTAGGGTTTTCTATACATAGTATCATGTCACTTGCAAATAGTGGAAGTTTTACTTCATCCTTACCAATTTGAATGCCTTTTATTTTATATTTTATTTTATTTTACTTTATTTTATTTGTTTTCTGATTGCTGTAGGTAAGACTTCCAATTCTGTGTTCAACAAAAGTAGTGATAGTGGACATCCTTGTTGTTTCCTGACCTTACAGGAAAAGTTCTTGGTTTTTCCCCATTGAGTTTGGTGTTCACTGTGGGTTTTTTCACATAAAGCTTGAATTTTGTTGAAGTATGTTCCCTCTAAATTTACTTAGTTTGTGGTTTTTATTATGAGTTGATTCTGTACTTTGTCATATGCTTTTGCATCTATTGAGGAGATCATATCATTTTCATTTTTTCTCATATTGATGTTATGTATCACATTGATTGATCTGTGAACATTCAACCACTTTTGACACTCAGGAATAAATCCCACTTCATTGTGGTGAATATTATTTTTAATGTATTGTTATATTTGATTTTTTCCCCTATTTTGTTAATGATTTTTGAATTTATGTTCATCAGAGATATTAGCCTGTATTTCTCTTTTTTTGGTGATGTCTTTATCTGGTTTTGGTATCAGGGTAATTCTGGCCTCATGGAATGAATTTGGACATTTTCTTTACTCTTCTATTTTTTGGAATAGTTTGAGGAGTATAGGTATTAACTCTTCTTTAAATGTTGGTAGGATTCACCTGTGCAGCTGTCTCGTCCTGGAGATTTCTTTTTTGGGAGTTTTGTGATTACTCATTCAATTTCCTTGCGGTTAATGATCTCTTAAGGTTTTCTATTTCTTTCTGTTTCAGTTTTGGTATTTTATTTGTTTGTAGGGATTTATTGATTTCTTCAAGGCTGTCCAATGTTCTGACATACAATTTTTCATAATATTATTTTACAATTATTTCTCTTTCTATGTTGTTGGTTGTTATTTTCCTCTTTTTTTGTATTTGAGCCCTTTCTTTCTCTCAGTGAGTCTGTCTATAACTTTATCAATTTTTTGAATCTTTTCAGAGAACCAACTCCTAGCTTCATTTATCTGAATTGCTATTTTGTTTGTTTGTTGTTTTGTTTTGTTTCTATATCATTTAGTCCTGCTCTAATCTTTTTTATTTCTTTCCTCCTGCTGTTTTGTGGCTTTATTCTTCTTTTTCTAGCTTTTTTTTATATGTAAGGTTAAGTTATTTATTTAACATTTCCTTGCCTATTAAGGTAGGCTTGTATTGTTATAAACTTCTTGGAATCGCTTTTGCTGCATCCCAATATTTTGGATCTTTGTGTTTTCATGTTCTTTTGTGTCCTTGTAATTTCCGATTTGTTCTTTGATTCCTTGGTTGACCCATTCATTGTTTAAGATCATGTTATTTAACCTTCATGTATTTGTGCTTTTTCCATATTTTTTCTTGTTATTCCTTCCTAGCTTCATAGTGCTGTGGTTATAAAAATGCAGGGTAAGACCTCCATCTTTTTAAATTTGCTGAGACATCGTTTTTGGCTTCATATGGGTCTATTCTGGATAATGTCCCATGTGCACTTGAAAAAAATGTATGTTGTGGTTTTAGGATGCAATGTTCTGAATATGTGTGTTAGATCTATCTGCTCTAGTGTGTCATTCAAAGCATTGTTTCCTTGTTGGTTTTCTACTTGGATGATATGTCCATCAATGCATACATTGGGGGGTGTTAAAGTCCCCTACCATTATTGTATTGCTATAGAGTAGTTTCCTTGCATTTGTTATTTGCTGTTTTTTGTATTTGGGTGTTCTTATGTTAGGAGCATATTTACAAATGTTATATCTTCTTGTTAGATTCCCCCTTTATTATTATGTAGTGTCCTTATTTGTCTCATGTTATAGACTTTGCTTTATAGTCTTTTTTATGTCCAATATAAATATTGCTACTCTGGCTTTCTTTTTGATATCTATTTGCATGAGAAACATTTCTCCATACCCTCACTTTCTTTTTTTCTAAATTTATTTTTTCAGTGATCCAAGATTCATAGTTTATGCACCACACCCAGTGTTCCATGCATACCCTCACTTTCAATCTGTATGTGTTTTGGGCTCTGAAATGAGTTTCTTGTAAGCATCATATAGATTTTTCTTTAATCTACTTCTTCACCCTATATCTGGATAAGATTCGGACATTTATTCCACATACATTCAAAGTAATTACTGATAGGTGTGTTATTTATTGCCATTCTGTTACTTGTTTTGTGGTTGTTTCTGTCGTTTTCCTTTGGTACTTTCTTCCTTTGCTCTCTTTCATGGTTTCATGGTGTTCTTTAGTGATGTACTTGAATCCCTTTGTCTTTATTCCTTGCATATATATTAGTGTTTGTTTTCACACAACACAGGAAGCTTTATTCATCCACACTGTTCCAGAGAAAATAGGTTCATGTTAGTATGCTGCCATCTTGGGCTTTTGCCAGTTCTCTCTCAATTTATTTCTGTTCATCTTGCTCCTTCAGCTGTTATTCTCCTTTCCTCTTCTGCCTGAGGTTTTATTTATTTTTTATTTTTTTTAAGATTTTATTTATTTATTTGACACAGAGATAGAGATCACAAGTAGGCAGAGAGGCAGGCAGAGAGAGAGAGGGGAAAGCAGGCTTTCCGCTGAGTGGAAAGCCGGATGCGGGCCTCGATCCCAGGACCCTGAGATCATGACCTGAGCCGAAGGCAGAGGCTTTAACCCACTGAGCCACCCAGGTGCCCTGCCTGAGGTTTTAGGTTACTGTAGCACTTGCCTCCATTGCCCACACCAAGGAAAAGGGCAGGGTAGAGTCTGAACTTAATGAGAAGAGAGCCCTGCAGTGGTACCATCTTGTTCATCTCTATTACTGGTTTTTGTTTTGTGGTTACTGTTAGATTTGTAGATAACATCAGCATATACCAGTCTATATTAAGTTGATCGTCATTTAAGTTTGAACTCATTCTTTACTCCTCTTCCTGCCAAGTTTTAGATTTTTGGTCCCATAATTTACGTCCTTTTGTTTTATGAATAACGGTTTGTGTGTGTGTGTGAGAATTGAAGTTTTTTCAGATATACTTATTTTATATACTTTCATTCATGGTCTTTCGGCTATGTTTCTTTCACTGGAAAGTAATGACCTTATTAAGAAGAGGAACTGTAGTGCTCTGCCATGTAGTTCCCCCTGTTCACCAGAACCACACATATATGTAATATGTGTGCCCTGTTGTTGTGGTGATCTGCTTTTTCTTTCAATCTGGTCATCTGCAATGACTCTCTTTGCCTGTTGTGGTCAGTGTTTGGTTCCTGTGTTGCTAGTCTAGGGATGCCTTGGGCTTGAGTTGAGTCAGAACAGGTGTTTTCCAGAGATGCAGTAGCACCAAACTACATCCCCTGAGTTGTCCCCTGAGAAGCTTCATCTGTGGATGGAACCTGCAGTCATACCAGTTGTCTGCCTCCAGTCCACTGTTGGTGTCTGTCTGACTGGTGTGTGTCTTTATCTTCCCCTCTCTCCCAAGCAGGAGTCACTTTGGAGTGCTTCTCAGTACTTTAGGGGGTGCTCGTATACTGCCAGGCCTGTTGTATAATCCTGCCTGGCAAAGAGTGTATTGGAAAGGGCGGATCCTTGGAGGAACAGTGCAGGGGTGGTGCAGAGGGGCAGCAGTGCTAACAAGCTTTATGAGCCACAGGAGGGGGCCTACAGCGCTGGGATTGCAGTGGACGTTGAGTTCCACAGAAGCACAGTGCAGGAGGTGCAGCAGGGGCCAGTGCTAGCAAGTTTTATGCATTCTAGTCCTTTGCAGAAGAGGCCCTGAAGTGCTGAGGCTAAGGTGGACATTCTAGAGGTGTGTGTGGGAGTGTGTGTGAAAGTGCTAGCAAGTAAGGTATTGAAGTGCCTGTGTGTTTACCCTGGGGGGGTCCACAAAGGAGATGACACTTGCCAGTTCCTTTGTCCCTGGAGGAGTTCCCCCAAGATTCTGTCCTTCTGGGACAGGCTCTGAGTTGAATGAATAACTCCCTCCCACATTCCCCAGGCATCTTTCAAACTGATACTTATATGGTATATCTCTGAGGGCTGGTTGTTGTACTGTCCTTTTAATAGAGGGCATTCAGGATGAGCAAGATGGCAGAGGTGTAGGAGACGGATTATCATCAGGTCCCAGGAGTTCAGTCAGGTAGTTATCAAACCATTCTGAACACCTACAAATTCAACAGGAGATCAAAGAGAATAAGAGCAGAAATTCTAGGAACAGAAAATCAACCCCTTTCTGGAAGGTAAGACTTGTGGAGAAGTAAATCCGAAGTGACGGGAAGAGAAAACACAGGGAGAGGGACCAGCTCCCAGCAAGTGAGAGAGCAGTGGAGCACAAAATCAGAACTTTTAGAAGTCTGCTCCACTGAGGGACATTGCTCCAGAGGCTAAGTGGGAGTTGAAGACCTCACGGGGACAGTGTGGTCTCAGGACCCACGGGGACACAAAAGGACCAGGGTTCTCTGAGCGTGACAGAGCTCCCAGGTACTGGAGTGGGGAAGCTTGCTGCAGAGATGGAGCTGAGCCAAGGAGAGGTCTCTCAGCTTGAGATTACCCTAAACTGTGTTCCAAGGCACAGTCGGACCTCACAAGTGGCAGATTTGGAGAGACCACCCCTCCTTCCTCCTCCAGGAAGAATGGCGTGGAAGCATTCTCCAGGAATCTGCTGGGTTTGGAGATTCCGAACGGGGTCATGCACCAGAGATAGAAATACTTGGGCACAGGTTGGGTGAACTTGGAGTGGGGCCAGAGACCAGGGAGACAGGAGGGATTGGCTGCTTTTCTCTGAGTGCTCACCGAGGAGTGGGGCTCTGAGCTCTCAGCTCGTATGGGGAAGGAGACTGGAAGGTCACCATTTTCATTCCCATCCTCCAAAACTGTACAGAAAGCATTCAGGGAACAAAAGCTAGCAAGAGCAACCCCAAGCAAATTACTTAGACTGGGCCCTGGCAAGGGCAGTGTAAATCCACCTCCAGCAAAGACACTTGAGAATCACTGCAACAGTCCCCTCCCCCAGAAGATCAGCAAGAACATCCAGCCAAGAACAAGTTCACCAATCACTGAGAACTGTGGCACTCCAAAGCTAGGGGAAAACAACACATAGAATTCCCATGATCCTTTAGCCTTTCAAAGTTAAATTCTTTGAATTTTACTTTTTTCTTACTCTTTTTTTTAATTTTTCCTCTTTCCTATTTTAACATTTTAAAAATATTTTATGTTATCAATACCTTATTAAAAATATTTTTTAATTCTCATTGTTAGAGTCATATTTTATCCCTTCATTGTATTTAACCTTATTTTTTGTATATATTTCTTTAAAAATTTGAGATACAAATACTTCTAATCAATCAAAATGCACCCTAAATCTAGCACATGGTTTTTTTCTAGTCTCCAGACTGATCACATTATTTCCTCTTTTTTTTTCTTTTTTCAACCAACTTCTTATCAATTTCTTTTTTAGAATCTTTTTTTAATTTTCATCTTTACAAATATATTGCATCCCTTCATCGTGTTTACCCTTATTTGTGTATATATGTAAGTTTTTCTTTCCTAAAAATTTTGGTAGATAGTTTCTTCTAACAGATCAAAATACACCCAAAACCAAGTGTGTGGCTCTGTTCAATTCACCAGTGTAATATATAGAGATAGAGATAGAGATATATTTTTCTTCTTTTCTTTTTCCCCCTTTCATCTCCCCCCAGTTTTGGGTATCTTCTGATTTGGATAGTGTATTTTTTCTGAGGTCATTGCTACACTTTTAGTATTTTATTCTGTCATTCATCTATTCTTATCTGGATAAAATGACAAGGCAGTAAAACTCACCACAAAAAAAGAAAAAGAGGCAGTATTGTTGGCTAGGGACCTAATCAATGTGGACATTAGTAATATGTCAGAGCTAGAGTTCAGAATGATAATTATCAAGGTGCTAGCAGGGATCAAAAAAAGCATGGAAGATATTAGAGAATCCCTTCCTAGAGAAATAAAATCCCTTTCTGGAGAAATAAAAGAACTAAAATCTAACCAAGTTGAAATAAAAAAAGCTATTAATGAGGTATAATCAAAAAGGGAGGCTCTTACTGCTAGGATAAATAAGGCAGAAGACAGCATTAGTGATATAGAAAAAATGATAGAGAATAAAGAAGCTGAGCAAAAGAGAGAGAAACAACTACTGGACCATGAGGGGAGAATTCGAGAGACAAATGATACCATAAGATGAAACAATATTAGAATAATTGGGATCCCAGAAGAAGAAGAAGAAGATGGTGATGAAGAAGAGAGGGATAGAAGATATATTGGAGCAAATTATAGTACAGAATTTCCCTAATTTGGCGAAGGAAACAAGCATCAAAATCCAGGAGTTACAGATAAAACCCCCTCAAAATAAATAAAAATAGATCCACAACCTGTCATCTAATATGAAAACTTAAAAGTCTTAGTGACAAAGAGAAAATTCTGAAAGCAGCTCAGGAAAAAATGTCTGTAACACACAATGGTACAAATATTAGATTGACAGCAGACCTATGCACAGAGACCTGGCAGGCCAGAAAGGACTGGCATGTTAAATTCAGAGCACTAGATGAGAAAAATATGCAGTCAAGAATACTATATCTAGCTAGGCTGTCATTGAAAATAGAAGGACAGATGAAAAGCTACCAGGAAAAACAAAACCTAAAGAAATTTGCAAACACCAAGCCATCCTTACAGGAAATTTTGAAAGGGGTCCTCTAAGCAATGAGACAGCCTAAAAGTAACAACCAGAAAGGAAAGGAGACATCATACAGTAATAATCACCTTACAGGCAATAGAATGGCACTAAAATCGTATCTTTCAATAGTTACCCTGAATGTAAATGGGCTAAATGCCTCAATCAAAATGGATAAAAAAACAAGACCTATCGATATGCTGTCTACAAGAAACTCATTTTAGACCCAAAGACACTTCTAGATTTAAACTGACGGGGTAGAAAACAATTTACCATACTAATGGACATCAAAAGAAAGCTTGGGTGGCAAATCTTATATCAGATAAATTCGATTTTAAGCCAAGGACTATAATAAGAGATGAGGAAGGACACTTAAAGAGTCTCTTCAACAATAATATCTAACAAATTTAAATATCTATGTCCCTGAAATGAGAGCAGCCATTTATATAAACCAATTAATAACAAAATCAAAGAAACACATCAACAATAATACAATAATAGTAGGGGACTTTAACACCCCCCTTACTGAAATGGACAGATCACTGAAGCAAAAGACCAACAAGGAAATAAAGACTTTAAATGACCCACTAGACCAGTTAGACATCACAGATCTATTCAGAACATTCCATCCCAAAACAAAAGAATACACATTCTTCTCTAGTGTATATGGAACATCCATCAGAATAGATCACATCCTGGATCACAAATCAGGTCTCAATGGGTACCAAAAGATTGGGATCATTCCCTGCATATGTTCAGATCATAATGCTCTGAAACTAGAACTCGACCACAAGAGGAAAGTTGGAAAGAACCCAAATACATGGAGCCTAAAGAACATCCTACTAAGGAATGAATGGGTTAACCAGGAAATTAAACAAGAATTTAAAAATTCATGGAATCAAATGAAAATGAAAACACAACTGTTCAAAATCTTTGGGACACAAAAAAGGTGGACCTTAGAGGGAAATATATAGCAATACAAGCCTTTCTCAAGAAACAAGAAGGGTTTCAAGTACACAACCTAACCCTACACCTAAAGGAGCTGGAGAAAGAACAGCAAGGAAAGCCTAAACCCAGCAAAAGAAGGGAAATAATAATGAGAGCAGAAATCAATGAAATAGAAACCAAAAGACCAGTAGAACAAATCGATGAAACTAGGAGCTGGTTCTTTGAAAGAATTAATAAGATTGATAAACCCCGGCCTGACTTATCCAAAAGAAAAGAGAAAGGACCCAAATTAATAAAATCATTAATGAAAGAGGAGAGATCACGACCAACACCAAAGAAATACAAACCATTATAAGAACATATTATGAGCAATTCTACACCAGCAAATTTGACAATCTGGAAGAAACTGATGTATTCCTAGAGAGATGTAAACTCCCAAAACTGAACCAGAAAGAAATATAAAACCTGAACAGACCCATAGCCAGTAAGTAGATTGAAGCAGTCATCAAAAAAAATCTTCCAACAAACAAAAGCCTAGGGCCAGATGGCTTCCCAAGGGAATTCTACCAATCATTTAAAGAAGAAATAATACCTATTCTTCTGAAACTGTTCCAAAAAATAGAAATCGAAGTAAAATTTCCAAACTCATTTTATGAGGCCAGCATTACCTTGATCCCAAAACCAGTCAAAGACCCCATCAAAAAGGAGAATTACAGACGAATATCCTTGATGAACACGGAAGCAAAAATCCTCACCAAAATGCTAGCCAATAGGATCAAACAGTATATTAAAAGGTTTATTCACCACAACAAAGCGGGATTTATTCCTGTGCTGCAAGGTTGGTATAATAATTGCAAATCAATCAATGTGATACAAGACACAAATAAAAGAAAAAACAAGAAACAACATACGATCCTTTCAATAGATGCTGAAAAAGCACTTGACAAAGTACAGCATCCCTTCTTGATCAAAACAAGCTTCACAGTGTATACATAGAGGGTACATACCTCAATATCATCAAGGCCATCTATGAAAAACCCATAGCGAATATTCTTCTCAATGGGGAAAAACTGAGAGCTTTTCCCCAATGGTCAGGAACATAGCAGGGATGTCCACGATCACCACTACTATTCCACATTGTACTAGAAGTCCTAGCCTCAGCAATAAGACAACAAAAATAAATAGAAATCATCCAAATAGGCAAAGTAGAAGTCAAACTCTCACTCCTCGCAGATGATGTGATACACTATGTGGAAAACCCAAAGGACTCCACTCCAATACTGCTAGAACTCATCCAGGAATTCAGTAAAGTGTCAGGATATAAAATCATTGCACAGAAATCAATTGCATTTCTTTATACCAACAAGACAGAAGAAAGAGAAGTTAAGAAGTCAATCCCATTTACAATTGCACCCCAAACCATAAGATACCTAAGAATAAACCTAACCAAGGAGGCAAAGAATCTATACTCAGAAAACTATAAAGTACTCATGAAAGAAATTGAGGAAGACACAAAGAAGTGGAAAAACATTCCATGCTCATGGATTGCAAGAACAAATACTGTGAAAATGTCTATGCTACCTAGAGCTATCTACACATTTAACACAATCCCTAACAAAATACCAGCAATTTTTTCACAGAAATGGAACAAATAATTCTAAAATTTATATGGAACCAGAAAAGACCCCAAATAACCAGAAGAATGTTGAAAAAGAAAACCAAAGTTTGTGGCATCACAATTCCAGATTTCAATCTCTATTACAAAGCTGTTGGGCTGCCTGGGTCGATCTGTGGGTTAGAGCCTCTGCCTTTGGCCCAGGTCATGATCTCAGGGTCCTGGGATCAAGCCCCGCATTGGACTCCTAGCTCTGCAGGGAGGCTTCTTCCTCCTCTCTCTCTGCCTGCCTCTGTGGCTACTTGTAATCTCTCTCTCTGTGTGTCAAAACAGAAACAAAAACAAAAACCCAAAGCTGTAATTATCCAGACAGTATGGTACTGGCACAAAAACAGATACATAGATCAATGGAACAGAATAGAGAGCCCAGAAATGGACCCTCAACTCTATAGTCAACCAATCTTAGACAACGCAGGAAAGAATGTCCAATGGAAAAAAGACAGTCTCTCCACATCTCTCATTTCATTATATTCACCCTTGTTTCCTCTCCACCATGGCTCTGAATCTTTTATTACTGGATTATTGTAAAAATTCTAGCTTAAATGACTTGTATGAACAGAAAGGAGCAGACATGGTTTCTAGAGGAGGGAAGCAAACAGCTAGACCAAAAGGAGGCTTCCCATTGGAATGATCTATTTATGGAAGTTTATGGAAGTCAAGCACAGATATATGACAGTGATTAACAGAAAACATGGAAGTAACATGAGGAATGACATTACTCAGAGACCCCTCAGACATATGTGAAACCAGGTCAAACTGGAGGCAGAGAAAAGAGTTACAAGACATTTTTATTAAATCAGGCATGAGAACCTAGAGGGACATTGAAAAAATGGATATGACAGAGATTTAAAAAGACATATTGATTTTAAAACTCAATAGATTTAGGTGACATTAGAACGTGATATATTTGTACTGCCCAACTCTACCAATGGCACCCCATTAACCCATACAAAGGTATGATCTAGCATAAGAAGATTTTTTAAAAACCAACTCTTCAACTAGTTATTTATCTTTTCTCTCATTACACTGTCTGGCACATAACTGTTACTCAATTCACATTTGTCCAATGAAGGGTGTTTGAGAAGTTCACAGTACCTCACAATATGACACTAAATCCATTCTCTCATTAGCTGTATTTCCACATCAACTATGCACAGATTTAAGTTTTGGGGGGTTTTGCTCTGTATTTCTGATCTGATTTGTCAGTTTAATAAAATCTTCACAACATAGACTAAATGCAGAGTTAGACAACTGATCTGTTTTTATCTCATTTGGTACATTACCAGAGGGAATCAACTTGGTGTGTAGATGGACAGAAAGACTTCACAAATTCCTGTGAAAAAATAAATAAAAAGATACATGCTACGTCACTGATTTAAATAGAAACCTTTTTATATTATGTCAAATATGAAAACAGGGAGGAGGGACAAGATGGCAGAGAAATAGGAGTCCCTGTTTCAACAGGTTCCCTGATGTGAGCTAAATATCTACTAGAACACTCTGAGTACCCATGAAATCAGCATGAGAAGTAAGATTATACACTTCTGGATCTCTACAGGGGCAGTAAATCATCAGTGGATAGGTAAAGTGGCATGGGAGTTCTCTGACTGATATCAGAGGATAAACAGAAGGGCGAGGGAGCCACCAGAAGGGACACACTGGAAAGTTGTACCCCAATAAGGAAGCACCCTGTGCTTGGGGACCAGCATTAACTTGGAGTCTGGTTAAAAGCACTCAAAAAGAGCAAAATGTCTTAAGGGGAAACTGGTGCAATCAGGTGGCCATGGGCATGCCTGAGAGAGCCCAGCATGGGGGGTTGCAGTCCGTGGTCACTGGGCCCGTGGCTTTCACCGCTTGCACCAATGCCTGGGCTGGGTGCATCCCCACCCGCACCTGAGAGAGCATGTTGTGGGTGCTGGCTGACGGTCTCTGAATCCGCAGCCTACCAAGACCTGCACCACTACCAGGTTGTAAGCGTGGACCCCAGACATCAGTCCTAACAGTCAAGGATCAGGCTCCCCTGGGCCAAGATGGCTTATGGTCTTAGTGGCACGGGGGTACAGAGACAAGCAGAGGCCTCAGGCGACCACTGAGACGGTGGCTGGGAGTGTGCATCACTTGTGGGAGGTTGTGGGGTTCATCAGAGATTGCAGAGGGGGAGTCTGTGTGTTCTGGACCATCCAGGGGGAGCAGATTGAGACTTCTCTCTGAGGCAAAGGAATGGATGCAGAATTTACTTTTTCCACTAGCCCTCAAAAAGCTGCAAAAAGCCTCTGGGAACAACAAACTCCAGAGAACAAAAACCTGAAAAACCAGTTTCCAAAGAGCCCAGCCCCTTGATAGGGGGCAGGTTGAATCAGCCCAAGCAAGATTGACTGAAAAACAATGTGGCAGGCCCCTCCCCCAGAAGACAAGCCAAAAGAACTAGAGGACAATAACCACAGGGCCGCATAAAATTGTAAAACCCAACATCATGGGAAAACAATATATTAAGCCCCTGGTATTGCTCCAAAATCTGTATATTTCATAGATACAACTTTTTTTTAAATTCGTTTTCACGATTCTTCTTCCTTTATTTTTTAAACTACTTACCATTACAACTAGATATTTAATACAACCTATTACATAATAACTTTTTAACTAGAACTTTTTCATATATATACTTGGGTTTCTTTTTCTTTTTTAAATATATACACACGTACACAGACATAAGCTTCAAGGTAATCCTTTTTCCCTATTAAATGCTACCCCTATATATAAGCTAGTTTTAATTTCCCTGTATCGCTGGAAAGTTGATTCCTTTACCAAAGATAACAAGACACACCCAGGAAGTACTGAAATAAGCTTCCTCACCCACATCAAGGGTTTATAACCACCTTCTCATCTTACTATTCTGTCAGTGTTTCTGTGTATTTGTATTTGTTTTTGTACTATATAAATCTAATTCCTGGGATTCACTTTGGATGGGTTTTCTTTTTTTTTTCCCTTTCTTGTCTCTTATTTTTGTCAGTCTTTGTTTGCTCAGTTTGGTTTCATATACCTTATAAATCTTACTATTGGGACTCATTTTAGTTGTGTTTGTTCTTTTTTCTTCCTCTCATTTCTCTTTCTTTTTTTTTCTTTCTTTTTGGTGGTGACTTCCAATTGCTCTGAAACATTCCAAGGGGCACCTTGACTTGATCGTGGTTAATATATGCAGCTTTACATCCCCTCAACCACCTCTCACCAAAATGACTAAAAGGGGGAACACCCAACAGAGGAAAAATTCAGAGACTGAGTCCTCTGCCACAAAACTAGTGGATATGGACATGAACAATATGTCGGAAATGGAATTCAGGGTAAAAGTTGTCCAGGCAATGGCTATGTTGGAGAAGACCATTAGTGGCAATGTAGAAATGCTAAGGGCGAAAGTGAGAGCTGATCTGGCAGAAGTTAAAAATACTATCAAGGAGATCCAATCTAATCTAAATACTCTAACATCTAGGATAACTGAGGCAGAAGATCAAATTATTGAACTAGAAGACAGGCTGATAGAAAAGCAGGATCAGGAAGAGGCCTAGAGCAAACAACTTAGAAGCCATGAAAACAGAATTAGTGAAATGACGCCATGAAACATTCCAAAGTCAGAATCATTGAGATCCCTGGGGTAGGGGGTGGAGAAAGAGAATACTGGAAGATATAGTTGACAAAATATTGGATGAAAATTTCCCTAATCTGGGAAAAGGAACAAGTGTTTTTGTCCTAGAGGCAGAGAGGACACTCCCCAAGGTCAACAAGTCTAGAAAGACCTCCAGACAATTAATTGTGAGATTCACGAATCATAAATTCAGACAGGAGGTCTTAAGAGAAGCAAGGGGGAAGAGATTCCTTATATACAGAGGAAGGACCATAAGAATAATGTCAGACCTGTCCACAGAAAGCTGGCAAGCCAGAAAGCTCTGGCAAAACATTCAGGGCACTAAAGGAGAACATGTAGCTAAGAATACTTTATCCAGGAAGGCTGACAGTCAGAATGGATGGTGAGATAAAGAACTTCCAAGGCTAGCAAGGTCTCAAAGATTATGTGACCACCAAGCCGACACTACAAGAAATATTAAGGGGGGTTCTATAAAAGAACAAAGAACCCAAGAGTGACATAGAACAGAAAGTTACAGAGACAGTGCATAGAAACAAGGATTTCACAGGCAACATGATGTCAATAAAAACTTACTTTTCAATAATTACTCTCAATGACAACAGCCTAAATGCTCCTGTAAAAAGGCACAGGGTTGCAGAGTGGATAAAACGACTGGACCCCTCCATATGCTGTCTACAAGAGACACATTTTGAACCTAAAGATATATCCAGACTGAATATGAAGGGATGGCGAACAATTGTTTATGCCAAGGGGCCTCAAAAGAAAGCTGGGGTAGCAATTCTCATATCAGATAAATTAGATTTTAAACTAAAGACTGTAGTCAGAGACAGAGAAGGGCACTCTATCATACTTAGAGTGTCTATGCACCAAGAAGATCTAGCAACTGTAAATATTTATGCACCCAACGTGGGAGCAGCCAGCTACATAAGCCAACTGTTAAATAAAATAAAGAGTCATATTGATATGAATACATTAATCGTAGGTGATCTAAACATGCCACTCTCAGAAACAGACAGATCATATAAGCAAAACTCAAAAGAGAAACAAGAGCTTTGAATGACACACTCAACCAGATGGACCTCAAAGATATATACACAACATTCCACCCTAAAACAGCAGAATATTCATTCTTCTGGAGCGCCAGTGGAACTTTCTCCAGAATAGACCACATACTGGGTCAGAAATCAGGGCTCAACCAATACCAAAAGATTGAGATTATTCCCTGCATATTCTCAGACCACAATGCATTGAAACTGGAACTCAACAACAAGAAAAAGTTTGGAAGAAATCCAACCACTTGGAAGCTAAAGACCAACCTGCTGAAGAATGTTTGGATCAACTGGGAAATCAAAGAAGAACTTAAATAATTCATGGAAACCAATGAGAATGAAGACACATCAGTCCAAAACCTATGGGATATGGCAAAGGCTGTCCTAAGAGGAAAATATGTAGCTATCCAGGCCTCACTCAAAAAAATGGAAATATCCCGAATACACCAACTATCTTTATACCTTAAGGAACCAGAAAAACAAGAACAAAATAAGCCAAAACCATTCAAAAGAAGGGAAATAATGAAGATTAAAGCAGAGATCAATGAATTAGAAACTAGAGATACAGTAGGACACATCAAGGAAACCAGAAGTTGGTTCTTTGAAAGAATTAATAAGATGTATAAACCACTGGCTAAACTATTCCAACAGAAAAGAGAGAGGACCCAAATTAATAAAATTGGTATTAAAGGGGAGAGATCATGACTAATACCAGGAAATAGAAACAATTATCAGAAATTATTATCAACAGTTATATGCCAGTAAGATAAGCAACCTAGAAGAAATGGATACATTACTGGAAACCTAAAACCTTCCAGGACTGAAACAGGAAGAAATTGACAACCTGAACCGACCAATATCTAGTAACGAGATGGAAGCAATGATCAAAACCCTCCCAAAAAACCAGAGTCCACGACCTGACAGATTCCCTGGGGAATTCTACCAAACATTCAAAGAAGAAATAATACCTATTCTCCTGACTCTGTTTCAAAAAATAGAAACAGAGGGGAAAATTCCAGACTCTTTCTGTGAAGCCAGTATTACTTTGATCCCCAAACAAGGCAAAGATCCCATCAGAAAGGAGAATTTCAGGGCGCCTGGGTGGCTCAGTGGGTTAAAGCCTCTGCCTTAGGCTCAGGTCATGATCTCAGGGTCCTGGGATCAAGGCCTGCATTGGGCTCCCTGCTCAGTGGGAAGCCTGCTTCCTCCTCTCTCTCTGCCTGCCTCTCTGCCTACTTGTGATCTGATCTCTCTCTCTGTCAAATAAATAAATAAAATCTTTAAAAAATAGGAGAATTTCAGACAAATATCCCTAATGAATATGGATGCCAAGATTCTTACCAAGATCCTAGCTAATAGGACCAACAGTACATTAAAAAGATTATCCACCATGACCTGGTACAGTTTATCCCTGGGATGAAAGGGTGGTTCAACATTAGCAAATCAATCAGTGCGATAGAACAAATCAATAAGAGAAGACAGAAGAACCACATGGTCCTCTCAATTGATGCAGAAAAAGTATTTGACAAATATAGCATCCAATCCTGATTAAAACTCTTCAGAGTATAGGGATAGAGGGAATATTCCTCAACATCACAAAATCTATCTATGAAAAACCCACAGCCTTCCCATTGAGATCAGGAATATGACAAGTAGGCCCACTCTCACCACTGTTGTTCAACTTTGTACTAGAAGTCCTAGCAACAGCAATCAGACAACAAAAAGAAATAAAAGGCATTCAAACTGGCAAAGAAGAAGTCAAACTCTCTCTCTTTGCAGATGACATGATACTTTATATGGAAAACCCAAAAGACTCCACCCCCAAATTATTAGAACGCATACCGCAATTCAGGAATGTGACAGGATACAAAATCAATGCATAGAAATCAGTTGCTTTCTTATACACTGGCAATGAAAATATAGGAAGGGAAATTAGAAAATCGATTCCATTTACTATAGCACGAAGAACCATAGGATACCTGGGCGTAAACATAGCCAAAGAGGTAAAGGATCTGTACTCGAGGAACTACAGAACACACATGAAAGAATTTGAAGACCACACAAAGAGATGGAAAAGAATTCCATGCTCATAGATATGAAGAATAAACATTGTTAAAATCTCTATACTCCCCAGAGCAATCTATATTTTCAATGCCATCCCTACTAAAATTCCAACAGCATTTTTCAAAGTGCTGGAACAAACAATCCTAAAATTTGTATGCAACCAGAAAATACCCTGAATCATCAAGGAAATGTTGAAAAAGAAAAACAAAGCCTGCGGCATCACATTGTCTGATTTCAAGCTTTACTACAAAGCTGTGATCACCAAGACAGCATGGTACTGGCACAAAAACAGACACAGAGAGCAGTGTAACAGAGTAGTGATTCCAGATATGGTCCCACAACTCTATGATCAAATAATCTTCAACAACGCAGAAAAAAAAATATGCAGTGGAGTAAAGACAGTCTCTTCAATAAATGGTGCTGGGGAAATTGGACAGCTATGTATAGAAGAATGAAACTTGACCATTCTCTCAAATCATACACAAAGATAAACTGGAAATGAATGAGAGACCTCAACATGAGGCAGGAATGTATCAAAATCCTATAGGAGAACATAGGCAGTAAACTTTTGGACATCAGCCACAGGAACTTTTTCAAGACATGTCTCCAAGGACAAAGGAAATAAAAGTGAAAATGAAATTTTGGGACTTCATCAAGATAAAAGCTTCTGCTCAGCGAAGAAAACAGTCAACAAAACAAAGAGGCAACCCAGGGAATGGGAGAAGATATTCGTAATTGACACTGTAGACAAAGAGCTGATATCCAAGATGTATAAAGAATTTCCCAAACTCAAAACCCAAGAAACAGGTAATCATGTCAAAAAATGGGCAGAAGACATGAACAGACACTTCTCCAAAGAAGACTTACAAATGGCTAATGGAGACATGAAAAAATGTTCATCATGATTAACCATCAGGGAAACTCAAATCAAAACCCATTGAGATACCACCTTACACCAGTTAGAATGGCCAAAATCAACAGGACAGGAAACAACAAGTGTTGGAGAGGATGTAGAGTAACGGGAACCCTCTTACATTGTTGGTGGGAATGTAAGTTGGTGCAGCCACTTTGGAAAACAGTGTGGAGATTCCTCAAAAAATTAAAAATAGAGCTAGTCTATGACCCTGCAATTGCACTACTGCGTATATACCCCAAAGATACAGATGTAGTGAAAAGCAGGGCTATCTGTTCCCCAATGTTCATAGCCTCAATGTCCATAATCGCCAAATTGTGGAAAGACCCAAGATACCCTTCTACAGATGAATGGATAAAGAAGATGTGGTCCATATATACAATGGAATATTACTCAGCCATCACAAAGAATGAGTCCCTAACTTTTGTATCAGTATGGATGGGTCTGGAGGAAATTATGCTGAGTGAAATAAGTCAAGCAGAGAAAGTGAATGAATTATCATATGGTTTCACTTGTGAAACATAAGGAATAAAATGGAGGACATTAGATAAGGAAAGAAAAAGTTAATTGCATTAAATCAGAGAGGGAGATGAAAGATGAGAGACTGTGGATTCTGAGAAGCCAACTGAGGGTTATGGAGGGGAGGTGGGTGGGGAGATGGGTGAGCCTGGTGGTGGGTATTAGGGAGGGCACATATTGTATAGAGCACCGGGTGTGGTGCATAAACAATGAATCTTAGATCACTGGGAAAATAAAAGAAAAAAAAGAAAATACATCTGTACTATATTTTTTTCATCTTTTGGGTTTATGGTTGGGATGGAAGTGGCAAATTGTCTCTTTTGTACAAGGATGGTTTTGTGGAAGTACATTAAGTCATAGGTTTTCCTGCCAAATCTCTAGAGAAATGATACCCTGAGAATTTTACCCAAATGTGGTGAGTTGCAAAAGGGTTTGACTCTAATATGTTTTCCATTGTTCTGTTTCTCATCCAAAGTAGAAGACATGCTGACAGGCAGCACATAATATATGCCTGAAGGACAGAATTTCAAAAAGCATCAGTAGCTCCTCCAGTCTATCAGAGCTTCTTCCAAGTGAATGTTCACAGCCATAAACACATACCTCAAGAAAAAAGAAAGCTCTTAAATAAACAATGCAACATTATACACCTCAAGGAACTAGGAAAAGAGAAACAAACTAGGTCCAAAATTAGCAGAAAGGAAGAAATAATAAAGATTAGAGCAGATATAAGTAAAATAGAAAATGAAAAACACAATAAAGATGATTAACAAAACTGAATTGGTTCTTTGAAAAGAAAAATAAAATTGTCAAATCTTTAACTAAACCAAGAAAATAAGAGAAAGGACTTGAATAAATAAATTTGTAAGTAAAATATGGGATATTACAACTGGTATCACAGAAATACACATTTATTTATTTGAGGGTCTTCATCTTACATTATTTTGTGAGCTCAAAGCTAGAGTTCATGTGTTATCTCTAGCCCTGGTACTTGATAAAGTGTAACATACCAGGCACTCAGTATTTTTTTTTCATTCATTTGTTCAGCACTGGAGATTAGTGGGGGGAAAAAAGTCCCTTCTTGAAGTTAAATTTTACTCAGGCGAAACTGGTAATAAATAATATAGAATATGTCAGAGAAAATAGTATAGTAGGAATGGAGAGTGCTGGAGAGGTTGTTACTATTTTACATAGTCCCATTTTGGGAGGTAATATTTGAACAGAGTTCTAAAAGAAAGGAGAAAGTGAGCCATGTGGATATTGCAGGGAAGAGGATTCCAAGAAGAGTAAATGGCATGTTCAGAGTGCCTGTGGCTTGGCCAGAGTAAATGGGAAGAGATGGTAGGAGATGGGGTCAGAGAGGGTACAGAAGTCAAACATGCAGTTTCTTGTATGCCAGGTACAGACTTTGGCTTTCAGTTTGAGTGAGATGAGAAGTCATTAGAGAGCTTTGAGCAGAATAATGGCATGATCTGACCTACATTATAATAGGATCACTCAGGATGATGTATAAATTATTAGGGGTGGAGAAAGAGTAGGAAATCCAGTTAAAAAGTTATTACAATACACCAAGGGAGAGAAGGTGGTAGCTTAGATCATGGGTAATATGTGAATGGTGGGGAGAAATGCTTGAATTTTGGATATTCTGTCTCATAATGTTAGAGTCTATAGCATTTGCTGATATATTTAATACATATGAGAAATAATGATGACTCTAATGTTTTTGGCCTGGTCAACTGCAAAAAGTTTCAGTTTACTGAAAGGGAGAAGCCTGGAGGAACAGGTTGGTGAGAGCCATGGAAACTCTGAGTTGTGCTTTGGCTAGGTTAAGAATGGGACAAGTTAAGATGAATAGATGAAGATGAAGAGTGTTCATGTATTCCCTAGTGCCAGACTAAGTCTACCTGACTTTGGTGTTTTCTGAGGTACCACTGACAAAATTATAAAACAAAAATTAGTAATAATGATAACAATTACTGCAATTTATTGAATAGAATATGTGTACCAGACATTGTGGGAACTTTAGATGCATGATCTTATATCTCATCTTTCTCCAGACTATAAAAGTAATAATTATTTTTTACTATTATTTTCAGAATATGTAGCTGATGTTCATAGAGCTTAAACATCCTGTGCAAGGAATGACACTGTTGTTAAGTGCCAAGGATATCACACTCAAAGATCAGTATTGTATTTCTTCTCTTGCCCATAAACTAGATTCGAAACATTCTTGCTATAGTATGATTTGTGTCCACTTTTATATTTTGGGAAATGAATATTGCAGAAGGGAAAAGTTAAGATGTGACGCTGGCAGTGATTCAGACTTAAAGATACGATATTCTAGAGAGGCATTTCCTCATTTAAAAAAACAAAACAAAGCAAAACCAAAACACATTTGTTGATATAAATAAACAAGAGGAAAGACAGCAAAATTCACAAATACATAGAAATTAAACAACACAAGGTTGGACAACCAATGGGCCAAAACAGAAATCAAAATATTGAGAAAAATAAAAATAGAAACACAACATACCAGAACTTACGGGATGCAGAGAAGACCGTTTTAAGAAACAAGTTTATAGCCATAAGCACATACCTCAGGAAAAATAAAGATCTCAAATAAACAACACAACTTTATACACCTCAAGGAACTAGAAAAAGAGAAACAAACTAGGTCCAAAATTAGCAGAAAGGAAGAAATAATAAAGATTAGAGCAGATATAAGTAAAATAGAAAATGAAAAACACAATAAATAAGATTAACGAAACTGATTTCGTTCTTTGAAAAGAAAAATAAAATTGGCAAATCTTTAACTAAACCAAGAAATTAAGAGAGAGGACTTGAATAAATAAATTTATAAGTAAAATACGGGATATTACAACTGGTATCACAGAAATACAAAAGATCATAAAAGATTACTATAAAAATTATATAACAAATTGGACAACCTTGAAGTGGGGATATTTCTAAAAGCATATAGGCTACCAAAGATGAATCATGAATAAGTAGAAATTATAAATAGAACAACAATGAGAAAGGAGATTAAAATCAGTGATCAAAAACTTCCCCAAAAAGGAAAATTCAGGACCAGGTAATTTCACTGGTGTTTTCTACCAAATACTTAAAGAATTGATGTCAATCTTTCTCTACTCTTCCAAAAATTGAAGAGAAGGGAAGACTCTCAAACTCATTTCATGAGGCCAGAATCACCTGATACCAAAAGTTGGTAAGAACACTTTAAAAGGAGTCAGAGTTACCCTATGACCCAGCAATTTCACTACTGGGTATTTACCCCAAAGATACAGATGTAGTGAAAAGAAGGGCCATATGCACCCCAATATTCATAGCAGCAATGTCTACAATAGCCAAAATGTGGAAAGACCCAAGATGCCCTTCCACAGACAAATGGATAAAGAAGATGTGGTCCATATACACAACGGAATATTACTCAGCCATCAGAAAGGATGAATACCCAACTTATGCATCAACATGGACAGGACTGGAGGATATTATGTTAAAGTGAAAATAAGTCGAACAAAAACAGTCAATTATCATATGGTTTCATTTATTTGTGCAACATAAGGAATACCATAGAGCACATTAGGAGAAGGGAAAAATGAAAGAGGAGAAATCGGATTGGGAGATGAACCATGAGAGACTATGGACCCCAGGAAACAAACTGAAGGTTTTTAGAAGGGAATGAGGAGGGGGGATGGGTGAACTTGGTGATGGGCATTAAGGAGGGCATGGATTGCATGGAGCACTGGGTGTTATACGCAAATAATGAATCATGAAACACTACATCAAAAACTAATGATGTACCGTATGGTGACTAACATAACACAATAAAAAAAGGAGGCAGAGTTAAGATGGTGGAGTAGTGGGTGAACCCTGAGTTTGCCTTGTCCCTCAAACCCAAGTAGATCAATGTCCAACTATTTTGAACAACTGGAAATATGATCTGAGGATTAAGAAAACAATCTGCACAGTTGGAAGGAGAGAACATGGCAGATGTGAGAGCAAGAGAGCTCAGTGAATAAGGATCAAACAATAAACCATGGTGAGGAGATCCCCTAGGTCTCATTGGGAGAGATCACTTCCTTTCCCAGAGTACATTTGGAAGAGCATATTTTGCCTTTCCAAGGACAAAAGGCCAACTGGGAGCTATTGAGCAGCACTCAATAGCAGGGACAGAAGTGTGCACAGAGGTTAAATAACCTCTTAAGAACTTTTCAATGTGAGTTAAAATAGGCTGAAATTCTTGCGTGTGCATTGAGCTGCTGCTTTTCTGAAAGGGAACTGGGCAGAAAACAGAGATATGGGCAGACTGCGGATAACTTGGCTGCTTCTTTTTGCTGATTGTCAAAATAGATTCAAGTCTCTGTGTGACTGCTTTTCTGGAACAGAATGGAGTAGGGGACTGAGTCACATGAACCAGGCCTATAACCTGGTTCCAGCCTTTCACTGAGCATTACAGTAAACTCTAGCCTCCATTAGCAAACTGTACGACTGATTTTCTAGGACAGAACAGTGCTGGGAACACCATGAGGCTCTCCTTCTCCTCCTGCACTTTGCCAGGCCCTTTAAAATTTGGAGTTTTGAATACCAGCCAACAGCCAGAGTTAAAATACAGGAGATCTGTGGCATCAGGAATGCCAAAAACTCAGGAACAGACAGGTTAAGGGCAGAATACAGATGAAATCCCGGGACATAGGGCTTTTTTGTAAGGACCTCTTAAACAGCAGTGGCCAAGAGTTCCTCTCCCCAGGGATAAGAGGGCAGGGTGATTCCATGTTCTTCCTCCTCCACCACCCCTTCCTCCAAACCCCCTTCCCCAGGACAGTCAAAGTTCAGAGGGAAACACAGCACCTCCACTGGAGGCTGGACACCTGACACTAAAACCCACCTCCCTACATCTGACAGAGGCATATAAAAAAGGGCAAGCAAGATAGCTTCTAAGCCAGCCCAGTAGGCCTCTCCTGCAGAAAACCACAACAGGTCCTTGGGCTGTACCAAGTCTACTAATTAAAGAATGTTCCAAAACATCAGTTTCTGGTGGAAATAGGACCAGCATTGTTTTTTTCTTTTCTTTTTTCTTAATTATTAAAATTCATAAATTTTTAATTTTTCCACTTTTCATCTTTATTTTTTTTACTGTATATATACTTTCTTCTTTTTTCTTTTCTTTTTTTTGGTATCAGGCTTATAAATATCTTGTCATTTGTTGGTTTCTTTATTTCCTTCTTTAATTTTTTGGATCAGGTTCCTTTTTTTCCCTCCTTTCTTCTTTTCTTACCCTTTTTTCTTGATTTCTTTCCTATTGTTTGGAATCAGGCTTATAGTTTTTTTGTTTGTTTGTTTGTTTCCATTTTTGTTCATTTTCCTATTCTCTTCTCTTGGACAGGATTTTTTTTTCTTTTTCATTTTACTTTTTCTTTTGCAGGCTTATCTTAACAAACAAATCAAAGCACACCTAGTTAAAGGTATAAACACTCCATACTGCAAGCAAGGAAGAACTATAGAGGATGGACCAATGGGAAAGAGCAGCAAAAATGCAACAGCAGAGTGCACACAGTATACACCAGAAACACAGGCTGAAGTTTTTTTTTTGTTGTTCTTATTGTTTTTTTTTTCTTTATTCCTTTCTTCTCTGGACAAAATGACTAGGAAAAATTCACCCCAAAAGATAGAACAGGAGGTAATACTGGAGGTATTTAATCAATACAGATATAATTAAGAAATCTGATCTAGAATTTAAAACAACAGTGGCACCTGGGTGGCTCAGTTGGTTAAGAATATGCCTTTGGCTAGGGTCATGGCTTTGGAGTCCTGGAATCAACCCCCACATTGGTCTCCCTACTCAGTGGGAAACCTGCTTCTCCCTCACACTCTGCCCATTCACCCTGCTTGTTGCTCTCCCTCGCTCACTCTATCTCAAATAAATAAGTAAAGCCTTAAAAAAACCCAACAATTATAAAAATACTAGTGGGAATTGAACAAAGCATAGAAAACTCTAGAGAATCCTTTACTGTAGAGATAAAAGAACAAAAATCTACTTAGGCTGGTATTACAAATGCTATTACCAAGACTCAGTCCAAAGAGGAAGCCATAAAAATGAGGACGAATGAGGCAGAAGAATGAGGCAGTGATATAGAAGATAAAATGATGAAAAATAAGGCAGCTGAAAAGAAGAAGGAAAGAATACTATTAGATCACGAAGGTAGACTGAGGAAACTCAGCAATTCCATAAAGCAAAATATCATTATTATAGGAGCCCCAGAAGATGAATAACAGGAGAAAGAGGCAGAAAGTTTATCTGAACAAATTATATCTGAGAACTTCCCTAATCTGTGGAAGGAAACAGGCATTCAAATCCAGGAGGCACAGAGAACCCCCATCAAAATAAACAAAAATAGATAAACACCTTGACGTATTATACTGAAGCTTGCAGATTACAAACATAAAGAGAAAATCCTGAAAACAGCTCAGGACAAGAGGTCCTTAACCTACAAGGGTAGACACATAAGGCTGGCAGCAGACCTGTCCACAGAGATCTGGCTGGCCAGAAAGGAATGGCACAACATATTCAACGAGCTAAATGGGAAAATATGCAGCCAAAAATACTCTATCCAGTAAGGATGTCATTCAGAATAGAAGGAGAGATAGAGTGTTTCCAAGAAGGAACAAAAAATAAGGAATTTGTGAACACTAAACCAACCCTATAAGAAATATTAAAGGGGATCCTTTGAGTGGACAGAGAGTCCAAAAGTAACAAAGATCAGAAAGGAACAGACACATTCTACAGGACCAGCCATTTTACAGGTAACACAATGGCACTAAATTCATATCATTCAATAATAACTTTGAATGTAAATGGACTAAATGTTCCAATGAAAACACACGGGGTATCAATTTGGATTAAAAAATAAGCAAAAATGCAAGACCCATTGATATGCTGGTTACAAGAGACTCCTTTTAGACCTAAACAGAATTCCAGGTTGAAAATGAGGGATTGGAGAAGCATTTATCATGCTAATGGACATCAAAGGAAATCTGGAGTAGCCATTCTTCTCTCTGACAAAGTAGATTTTAAACCAAAGACTGTAATAAGAGATGAAGGACACTATGTTGTAATAAAGGGGTCTATCCAATGAGAAGAACCAGCAATTGTAAATATTTATGCCCCATTTATACCCCTAACTTGGGAGCAGCCAATTATATAAACCAACTAATAACAAACATAAAGAAACTCATTGATAATAGTACAGTAATACTAGAGGACTTTAATACCCCATTCAGAGCAATGGATAGATCATCTAAGCAGGAGATCAACAAGGAAATGGGCTCTGAATGACACACTGGACCAGGCAGACTTCAGATATTTTCACAGCTTTCCATCCTATAGCATCAGAATTCACATTCTTTTTGATGTATATTGAACCTTCCCCAGAATAGATCACATACCAGGTCACAAATCAGGCCTCAAACCATATTGAAACATTGAGATCATAACATGAGTATTTTCAGATCACAAAGCTATGAAAATTGAAGTCAACCACAAGAAGAAATTTGGAATAAACACAAATACATGGAAGTTAAGGAACATCATACTATAGAATGAATGGGTTAACCAGGAAATTAAAGAAGAATTTAAAAAAATATATGGAAGCTAATGAAAATGAAAACACCAACAGTTCAAGAGTGGAAGAACGGGAAATTGAGAATGTTTCAAAGACAAAAATAATCTTTGAATTGGACTTTAGAGGTTGAGAAATTCACAAGGCAAAGAAGTAGTACCATTAAAAATTGCTACCATTTATTGAGCACTTAAATATGCCAGGCATGCAGGAAATTATAAACTCAATTGACAATAAGTGCCTACAGTGGTGTCCCCAGATCAATGATGTAAGAAATATATTCTGGGTGCTGACTGCTTCATCTAAGTGTCCTTCCCCCCCAAAAAAGCACTGATATCAATATGCCTTTCCTTTTCACAACTTACTGTCTGCATTTTTGGTTTGTTTTAATTCTGTCCTGATCCATACTTTAAAGATTTAAAAAGGAAACTATATAACATCTGAGGAGGAGGATAATCATCTATGAAAACAGAATAATTTCTTTACTTCTTTATCCATTTCCTAATGCCTTGCCTTCATTAAGATGTCTTTTGAAATTAGAGCCTTCTTTAATATTTACAGATATGTAATTTCAGCTCCTTATTCTAAAAATTAATGTTTTTTTCATTTTCAATTAAAGAAAAACTATACTACCCCTTAAAAAACCCAAAAAACAAATAAAAAAGCCCCACAAAACAAACAAACCAAACAAGAGACAAAAAACAAACAAAAAAATCCCCAAAATCCCAACAAAATAAAACCATGAACATGACAGTTCAAAACCTTTGGGATGCACCAAAGGCAATCTTAAGAAGGAAGTATATAGCAATACAGTTGGCAATGAATTTGTGGATATGAAACCAAATGCATAAGTGATAAAAGCAAAATAAACAAGTGGGACTACATCAAATTAAAAAGTTTCTCAGGCGCTTGGGTGGCTCAGTGGGTTAAAGCCTCTGCTTTCAGCTCAGGTCATGATCTCAGCGTCCTGGGATCGAGGCCCGCATCGGGCTCTCTGCTCAGCAGGGAGCCTGCTTCCTCCTCTCTCTCTACCTGCCTCTCTGCCTACTTGTAATCTCTATCTCTGTGTCAAATAAATAAATAAATAAATCTTTAAAAAAAGTTTCTCAACAGTAAAATAATAAATAAATGAAAAGGCAGCCTATAAAACAGGATAAAATACTTGCAAACCGTCTATCTGACAATATCTAATTGTAAACCATCTATCTGATATATCCAAAATATATAAGGAAATGATACAACTGAATATACAAAAAAGGCAAAAAAAGCAATGAGATTAAAAAATGATCATGGGATCAGGATAACCATTTTTCCAAGAGAAGATATCTAAATGGCGAACATGAATATTTGCTTACCATCACTAGTCATTAGTGAAATGCAAATCAGAACCACAATGTAAGATCACCTTACACCTGTTAGAATAGCTGTCATCAAAAATACAAGAGGTAATAAATGTTGGCTATGATGTGGAAAAATGGGAACCCTTGTGTACTATTGGTGGGAATGTAAATTGGCAAAGCTACTATGGAACACACTGGAGGTTCCTCCAAAAAAATAGAAATTAAGCTATGATATATTCCAATAATCCTATTTCTGGGTTTATATCTTAAGGAAATGAAATCATTACCTTGAAGAGACACATGCAACCCCATATTAATTGTAGCATTATTCACAGTAGCAGAGACAAGGAAAGAACCTAGTTGTCCATAACAGATAAGGGGATAAAGACAATCTGGGAGAGGGGGTCAGAGAGGACTGTTTAAAAAGATCCTGAATTCATCTCCTCCCATGAACACCAAATCTACAGATATATATGGATCATTTACCTCTGAAAAAGATCTGAAGACTGGATAAACTGCTCTCCACAGCAAAGGATAATAGGACCACACTGAGTTGGGTAGGGGAGGCAGAAACATGGTCCTACAAAAAACAAACACCCCCCAAAAGAAATCTACCACAGTGCAGCACCAAACAATAAGGAGGGCTCTAACCAGATAGGTACTTTTCTTAAAGCAGTGAAGAGTTGGTGTCATACATTGGGCACCCTGTTGTTCGGGATCCAAAACAGAAGAATGAAGTCTCAGAACATCCAGCTTGGAAAACATATAGGGCTCGGGGTCCTAAGGTGCTGTAGTAAACAGATTTCCCTCTTGGAGGTCTTGGATGTGATCTTGCTCATCCTGAGACACAAGCAAAAAAAAAAAGGTATTTTAAATGTGCCTAGATTATATGTGAGGGAAATTAATTCACTGACCTAGGGCATTAGCTGGAGGTGGGGGGTCATTTGAGATGCTCCCCAGAAACAGAGGTGCTGGTGGACATCATTGTTGCATAGTTCACGCAGTCTGCTAGTACAGTCTGGTGAGCTCTCCTATGGCACTCTCCCATTGCCTTGATGGATGCATGGGAGCAAATGGTGGTGACATTATTGTGGCCAGAGAGCATGAGGCAGTTGCAGCGCTTCTTCACTCCTTGACTGGGATGGGAGAACATGAATGGTTGGGGAGTTCTCCTGTTCCCTAAGTAAAATCTGTGAGTGTAGGTGATTGTGAACCTGACTTCCCTTAGCTGGAGCTGGTATGTATTTGTAGTAGTGGCATTCTCCTGCCCCCAGGCTAAAACTGACATATATGTCCAGACAAGCCACTGCCCCATTGCATTTCTGAAGCCCACGAATGTGACCAACCAATACATTTTCCAGCTGTCATTCTGAAACCAGTGAGTATGCCCCACCCTTCCCACTCTATGATGTCTAAAGCCAGTGAGTGAACACATACAATTCATACATGGGACACCCCTTGATCATCTGGCTCTGGTGGTCAAGAGGGATGGCAAGAACTGTAACAACTACAAGAACAGTGATTGGCAGCCCACTACAAGCAAGGCACTCCACAGACAGCAAATGGAAACACATCTCCAGTCTTCCATGAAAAAGGCCTCTTTACTTATCCTGGAGTTTCAACCTGAAGACAGGCTTCAGATTTCCCACACATCTATTCACTAACAAGATTCTCTAAGAGAATGTAAGCGGAGAGAATCTATACTTGTACATGCATTTACCCTCATTATAGCTGAATGAGACCTCCCAGAAATAAGATTATGCATTCATCTGAAGCTCAGATTTTCTCAACAATTGAAGTTCTCCAGATCTGGAGGCCAACAGGAATTAAAATTGAAGCATCATTGGAAGATAGATATTTGGATATTTTAAAACCTGCTGCCTGAAGGCCTGGCTTCTAATCAGCCTGGAATTAGGTGTTAAATGAGATTGCTTACATTGAGTCACTGACAGGTCCTGGCACATTCTCAACAACAGGGGAATATCAAACATAAATTAGGTGGTTTAGACAATCACAGTTTTATTTATTTTTTATTATGTTCAGTTAGCCACTGTATAGTACATCATTAGTTTTTGATGTAGTGTTCATCAATTCTTTAGTTACATATAACACCCAGTTCACATCACAACACATGCCCTCCTTAATATCCATCACCCTGTTACCCCCTCCACCCAATCCCTGTTTTCTGAGACACTCAGTTCATTTCCTGGGGTCCATACTCTCTCGTGGTTCATCTTTCTCCCTGATTTTGCTCCCTTCAGTTCCCTCCCTGCCCCTGTAGTCCTCCAAGCGATTGTTTAGGTTCCACATATGAGTGAAACCATATGATAATTGTCTTTCTCTGCTTGACTTACTTCACTTAACATAATCCCCTCCAGTTCCACCTATGTCAATGTAAATGGTAGGTATTCATCATTTCTGATGGCTGAATAATGTTCCATTGCATATATGGGCCACAACTTCTTTATCCATTCATCTATTGAAGGGCATCTTGGCTCCTTCCACAGTTGGTTATTGTGGACATTGCTGCTATGAACATTGGGGTGCATGTGCCCCTTCTTTTCACTTCATCTATATCTTTGGGTTAAGTACCTAGTAGTGCAGTTGCTGGGTCAGAGGGTAACTCTATTTTTAATGTCTTGAGGAACCTCCATACTGTTTTCCAGAGTGGCTGTACCAGCTTCCATTCCCACCAACAAGGTAAGAGGGCTGCCCTTTCTCCATATCCTCGCTAATATTTGTTGTTTCCCGTTTTCTTAATTTTTGCCATTCTAACTTGTGTAAGGCAGTATGTCATTGTGGTTTTGATTTATAGTTCCCCTATGGCAAATGATGATGAGCACTTTTTTCATATGTCTGTTAGCCATATGTTTGTCTTCTTTGGAGAAATGTCTGTTCATGTTTTCTGCCCATTTTTTGAGTGGGTTTTTACTTTTTGAGTGTTGAGCTTCAGAAGTTCTTTATAGCTCTTGGATATTAGCCCTTTATCTATAATGTCATTTGCAAGTATCTTCTCCCATTCCATGGTTTACCTCTTAGTTTTGCTGACTGTTTCCTTTGCTATGCAGAAAGGAACTTTTGGGACTTCATCAAGACAACCACACGTCTAAAAGGCAACCAAGAGCTAGGACAATTTAGACTGAGAAGGATCACCACCTCCACAATGTTACTCTTTCAAGAGTGGGAGAAGTAGCTGCTCTATCTAATACATAGAAACAGAGAATAAAACAAAGTGGGGCAACATAGAAATATGTAAAAAAAACCCCACAAGACGACTCTTAGAAAAAGAAGTTAATTATATAGAGGTAAATAATCTAGCTGACAAAAATTAAAAGTAATAAAATGGTAATAAATACCCTTGTAAACTGTTGGTGGTAATATATATTTGTGCAGCCACTATGGAAAATATGTTTTTCGCAAAAAAATACTTAAAAAATAGAGATACCATAACATCCAGGAATTCCAAAGCTGGGCATCTATCTGAACAAAACAGGAACACTAATTTGTAAAGATATGTGTACTCCATGTTCATTGCAGTATTTCTTACAATAGCTAAGATATAGAAACAATCTGCAAGTCCATCAGTGGGGGATATATATAAAATGGAACACCATTCACACTTAAGGAGAATGATTAAAAAAGGAATGAAATCCTGTCATTTGCAGCAACAGGGATGAACCTTGAGGGCACTATGCTAAGTGAAGTAAGTCAGATAAAGACAAATACTGCATGATTTCATTTATATGTAGAATCACAACCAACCAACCAACCAAAACAAAACAAAACCCAGATTCATAAATATAGAGAACAGATTGGTGGTTTCTAGAAGAGAGGGGGAAATTGATGAAAGGGATTAAGTGCAAACTTTCAGTTATAAAATAAATAATGACTATGTAATATACGGTATGGGAATATAGTTATTAATACTTTTATTAAGGGACAAAATGGTAAATAGTGACATTTCTAAAGTGACAAGTGGTAACTAGATTTATTATAGGGATCATTTCACAATTTATACAAATATCAATTCACTATATTATGCACCTGAGATTAATATAATTTTATATGCTAATTATACCTCAATATGTTTTTTTAAGATTTTATTTATTTATTTGACAGTGAGAGAGAGAGATCACAAGTAAGCAGAGACACAGGCATAGAGAGAGGGGGAAGCAAGCTCTCCACTGAGAAAAGAGCCCGATGCAGTGCTTGATCCAAGGACCTTGAGATCATGACCTGAGCTGAAGGCAGAGGCTTAACCCACTGAGCCACCCAGGCACTCCACCTCAATATGTTTTTAATGAAAATGTGGTATGCACATGAACAATGGACTACTATTCATTCATAAAAAGGAGGAAATCTTGCTATTTGTGCTAACAGGGATGGACCTTGAAAGAATTATGAAATAATATGAAATAACTCAGACACAGAGAAGTATTGTATAATCTCACTTATATATGGGATCTTAAAAAAATAAAACATGAGTAAATTGGTGGTTGTCAGAGGCAAAGAAGTGGGGAAAATGAGTGAAAGTGGTAAAAGGTTACAAAAAAAATAAGGTTACAAACTTCCAGTTCTAAGATGAATAAGTTTTGGTAATTCAGTGAACTGTATGGTGACTATAGTTAACAGTACTGTATCGTATACTTAAAAATTGTTAAAAGAACAGATCTTAAAAGTGCTCACCATACACACAAATATTATATATCAGGTGACAGATGTGTTGATAAACCTCATTATGGTAAATATTTCACTATATGTGTATATTAAATCATTACAACAGTATATATGTATACTGAATCGTCATTATACAACTTTAACTGACATATTGTTATATATCAGTTATATTTCAATAAAGATGGGGAAAAACATTCTTTGCTAAAAAAATGAAAGGACAAAAAAAACCACATTTACTGAATACTAGAAAAGGTGCCAGATAATGATAAAGAATGTTAATGGGGGGAGTTAAGATGGTGGATTAGTAGCAGGAACCTATGCTTGTCTTGTCCTTTGAACACAACTAGATAAATAATGGATCATTCTAAGCACCCAAGAAATCAATCTAAGGACTGACAGAATAAGCTACATGACTAGAGGGAGAGAAGAAGGTACATTGTGGAGGAGAGTAGATGCATAGACATGATTTGGGGAAGAATAGGGTTGTGGGTGCTGCGGAGGGAAGAAAACCCTGATTTCAGAGAGAGGAGAGAGAAAGAGGAGAGAGAGAGAGAAAGCAATGCACAGGACATCGCGCAAGGAAAATTCTTCCCCGAATCCATTCATTGGGAAAATGAGAGGGACTTGTGTGTTTAAAACCAGCAGAGCTCAAAGACAGTTTTAGAGTTCTATGCTGTGGCTGGTGTGGAGCCTCAGAGACACTGAAGTGCTCCCGTAGAGGAGGACAGAGGCACAGAAGCAGATGGTGTGATCTGAGGATCCCCAGGGAGAAAATGAAAGGAACAGCTCTCCCTTCTTGGAGTTAATCTGGGAGAGGTGGCTTTGCCTCAAAGGACACAAAAGCCATTTTTGTGCCATTGTGTTCCCCTACCCCATAAGCACAGGCAGACACAACTGCTGAGGCTGGCTAACCTGAACTCAGGCTTTTTGCTGCAATTTACTCTGAACTCAGGTCTGCATGTTGGTGCAACTACACTTTCTGGAACAAACTGGCACCAGCCCCAGCATGGCAAGATATTCCCCTAGAGAACCAGCATGGGTCTACGTTGCACCAGTTACCAAAGGTTGCAGACGGGGTGAACACAGGAATCTGAAGGATGCCCTGGACACTTGAGGGGAGATTGCTCACTCTTCTGGGAGAAGTTCCCAGACAGAGGCAGGCATGAATTCTCCTCTCCAGGGATGATGGAGAAGGCTGATGCTATTTTCCCCCTGCTTATCGGCATGGACTGACTTCAGTGAGCAGCACAGCTACAAAAGTGGAGGCCTGAGCAATGTACACGAAGAACCACCCCCTGTCCTCTGTAGGTGCTTTTTTAAAAGAAGATTTTATTTATTTATTTGACACAGAGAGAGATCACAAGTAGGCAGAGAGGTAGGCAGAGGGAGAGGGGGAGGGGAAAGTAGGCTCCCTGCTGAGCAGAGAGTCCAATGCGGGTCTCGATCACAGGACCCTGAGATCATGACTTGAGCCAAAGGCAGAGCCTTAACCCACTGAGTCAACCAGGCACCCCTGTAGGTGCTTCTTTCTTTGGGGAAGTGAGCCTGAGAGCCAGAACAGTAGGCCTCTCCTCCAGAAGACCAGCACAGCACTCCTCCCACCCCCGCCCCACATACACCGAGTTTACTGACCATAAAATTCTTTAAAGTTTCAACTGTAGAGGAAATAGGACTAGCCCTCTTCTAACAAACCAACCAGAGCACACCTCGTTAAAACTTGTGACATACTGGACAAGGTCCAGGACAAGGTCCTGGAAGCAAGGAGAAACCCTGCAGAGGACTGACCTGAAGGAAAGAGCAGTCAAAACACAGCAGCAGAGTGCAAATAGTATATATCAAAATAAATATTGAAATACCAGACCTGGATAGTCTATGAATTCTTCCTAAGAGAGTCATTACTCTCAGGAGCAGGAAATGTAACAGGGCTTCCAAACACACAGTAGATAGAGATCTAAGCAAAATGCCAAGATGGAGGAATACACAAAAACAAGAACCAGAAAAGATCACAGCGAGGGATCCAGTCAAAACAAATATAAGTAATATGTCTGAACAATTAATTTAAAACAACAATCATAAGGATACTAGCTGGGCTTGAGAAAAGCACAGAAGGTCCCAGAGAGTTCCTTACCACAGCGATAAAGGAACTAAAAATGTCAGGCTGATAAATCCCACCTGGACATCAATGTGATAGAACAAATCCATAAGAGAAGAGATAAGAATCACATGGTCCTCTCAATTGATTCAGAAAAACCATTTGAAAAAATACAGCATCCATTCCTGATTAAAACTCTTCAAAGTATAGGGACAGAGGGAACATTCCTCAACTTCATAAAATCTGTTTATGAAAAACCCACAGCGAATATCATTCTCAATAGGGAAAAACTGACAGCTCTCCCACTGAGATCAGGAACACGACAAGGAGGACCATTCTCACCACTGTTGTTCAACATAGTACTAGAAGTCCTAGTAACTGCAATGAGAAAACAAAAAGAAATAAAAGGTATTCAAATTGGCAAGGAAGAAGTCAAACTCTCTCTCTTCGCAGATGACATGATATTTTATATGGAAAACCCAAAAGATTCCATCCCCAAACTATTACAACTCACACAGCAATTCAGTAATGGCAAGATACAAAATCAACCCATAGAAATCACTTGCTATCTTATACACTAGCAATGAAAATATAGAAAGGGAAATTAGAGAATCGATTCCATTTACTGTTGTACCAAGAACTGTAAGTTAACTTGGAATAAACCTAACCAAAGAGGTAAAGGATCTGTACTCGAGGAACTACAGAACGCTCATGAGAGAAATTGAAGAAGACACAAAAAGATGGAAAAGCATTCCATGCTCATGTATTGGAAGAATAAACATTGTTAAAATGTCTATACTGCCCAGAACAATCATTACTTTCAATGCCATCCCGATAAAAACTCCACTAGCATTTTTCAAAGTGCTGGAACAAACAATACTAAAATATGTATGGAACCAGAAAAGATCCTGAATCACTAAGGAAATGTTGAAAATGAAAAACAAAGCTGGGGGCATCACACTGTTTGCTTTCAAGCTTTACTACAAAGCTGTGATCATAAAGACAGCATGATACTGGCACAAAAACAGAAGAGACATATAGACCCATGTAACAGAGTAGAGAGTCCAGAGATGGACCTCATCTATGGTCAACTAATCTTCAACAAAGCAGGAAAGAATGTCCAGTGGGAAAAAGACAGTCTCTTCAACAAATGGTGTTGGGAAAATTGGACAGCTATATGCAGAAAAAATGAAACTGGATCATTTCCTTACACCACACATAAAAATAGACTCAAAATGGATGAAAGACCTCAACATGAGAAAGGAATCCATCAAAATCCTTGAGGAAAACATAGGAAGCAACCTCTTCGACCTCAGCTGCAGCAACTTCTTCCTAGGAACATCACCAAAGGCAAGGGAAGCAAGGACAAAAATGAACTATTGGGACTTCATCAAAATGAAAAGCTTTTGCACAGCAAAGGAAACAGTCAACAAAACCAAAAGACAACTGACAGAATGGGTGACAATATTTGCAAATGACATAACAGATAAAGGGCTCGTATCCAAAATCTATAAAGAACTTCTCAAACCCAACACCCATAAAACAAATAACCCAGTCAAGAAATGGGCAGAAGACATGAAGAGACATTTCTGCAAAGAAGACATCCAGATGGCCAACAGACACATGAGAATGTGCTCAACATCACTCAGCATCAGGGAAATACAATCAAAACCAGAGTGAAATACCACCTCACACCAGTCAGAATGGCTAAAATTAACAAGTCAGGAAATGACAGATGTTGGCGAGGATGCAGAGAAAGGGGAATTCTCCTACACTGTTGGTGGGAATGCAAGCTGGTGCAGCCACTCCGGAAAACAGTATGGAGGTTCCTCAAAAAGTTGAAAATAGAGCTACCCT